>CM031234.1:355428203-355709302 GCA_018340775.1 Taxus wallichiana var. yunnanensis
ATGCATTGGTAGCTTATAGATGTGTTGCACCTTTGAAGCATTGTTATTATGTAGTGGAGATGCATGTTGTAGTTCTAGACATCAAAAGGTTTGAGTCTGCTTTTTTGGAAATTGCATTTATAATATTGAGTAACAAGTTTCTAAAAATGAGTTGGGTAAGGGTAGTTTCGTGTTGCCGGAAGTTGGTGATTAGCATGACTATTGTTGTGAATTATAACTATAACATGTGTCTGTAGGTGCCTGATATGTACAACAGACTATCTTTAATTGGTGATAGTTGTACCAGGTCACCAATGAGTATGACAGAACGGCCCCCAAACGACATGCACTTACAATTGGGGATTGCCTCCGGTAGGTGCCTATGCATATGGTTTAACAGTTTTGGACCAACGAAGCTCATCTCATCAATCAAAATGTATTCCACGTTGCACAATTCCTCTTGAAAAGAAGCAAGTGTTGGACCACAGAGGGTTGTAACCTATGATATGGGGATGTGAAGAGAGAAATGTATAGTGGTGACACTAATGTTAAATGTTGATATACCCATGGGAGCTTGAAGAAGTAAGCAGTGTGCATGTGTTGGGAAGCATGTGGAGTGCAATTGTAAATTTCCGTATTAGTTATGATTTCCCTGTACCAATTGTGTCGTGGATTATCATGTAGAGGGGTGCCATGTTGGGTGTGGCAGATGCATGTGTGATGATTATTTGGAGTTCTCGACTCTATTCATCTGATAAACTATAGGTAGTTGTAATAGGGGGTTCCATAGTAGCAACCGTTGCATTTTTAATATGGGCAACTTCTATGAAAGTGGAGCATGCTTCCTGTAGTGTGTCGCCCACCTCAGTTGGTGGCCAACTGCGACTCCGATCAAATTCGCGCTTATCAAGTAGTTATAGGTCACTGATGGCGAGGGCCTCTATTGGGTGTAGGCATGAGAATAATTCCCATTCCTTCATTTGTTTTAGGCCTGTCTCTGGCATAATTTCTGCAGAGCTAGCTTTATCCGAGCTGTAAGTAGTAGTTGGAGTTGCACATTCTAGATGGAAAGGGTGATGTGTCAGTAGGAATAGAGCCCGATGGTGGGTTAAGGTCAATTGGAATATTCTGGAATGGTTTGTATAGCAAGAGATATGTGAAGTAGAAGGCCTCATATGTTGGTGACCCAATAGTGGGGTGAGTGTAGTGTTGGGAAACACTCTAACAATTTTGCTTTTTTTGATCTATGTTTCCATTGATTATGTGTTTGGTGTTTATCGTATGACCAGAATTTTGCACATTCTATCAAGTTGTGGGCTTCTAAATAGGCAGGGCTTTTCATGTATGCATCAATAAAGGTTGATAGTACTCCTTGTAGTGCCTGGCATTCCAAGATCTTCATGTATATTTTTTTACCAACAGAGAGAGTTATAAACGTAAGGCTACATACTGAGAGTAGTAGTTTCAGTAGTATGTGGCATGTTTCTTGCGCACCAATATCGCGGCCAACAATTGTTTCAGAAAGTATCTTGTTGTATGGAGTCTTTACAGTGTTTTTACGGGCGGTGGTATCTGCTAGCCGTACTAGACATATGATGGTATGTTTTTTTTATTTTTTTGTTCTTCCTTTGTTGCATATTTAGCTATATAATCCCGAACTACATGTCAGGAAACAATTGGTTAGAAATCAATATTTTCTCGCCATGTGGTTAGCATGGGTTGGTTGTGTATGTTTAACTTGTCATCATTACAAGCTGGAGTATACACCAATTCCCCATGTATGTTTTGGCACAATGTGGATATGTTTTGGATAGGCCAAGGGCATTTATACTGGAACTGTTTTTAGGTTCCTTTCTTGCACAGGCATGTAGATGTAGTGCACTTTGTATGGCGTTTGACACGATTAACCAGTTCTTCATAATCTATGTCATTGTTTGTGCCTATTATAATTGGAGAAGCTACTAAGCATGGGTCATTAAGTTCAGGGCGACTCATATGAGAAGTGATTGTAAATTTGACCCTAGGATTCCATGTTGTGACGTACCTATTAAAGTATGATCTTGCAGTGTTGATGGCTTTAGTGTTGTTCCAGGTCTAATGTGTCTATGTTGGGACTATTATGTAGCCATATGAAACCATGAATGTGTGTGAAGCCTCGATGTTGTCATTTGAATCTGACAAACATTGTTTGTTAGTATGTAAAGGATTGAGCATGGTGTTTTCAAGTAAAGAATATTGTAAAACTGAGTTTTGGCTAACATTAGCTATACTAGAAGTCCTTTGTGTGTAGGTATTTCTCTAGGATTTCTTCACGAAATATAGAAAGCAAACATAACCATTTTCATGAAATATAGAGAACCGAACAACCATAGACATGGTCACAAATGCGGGTACGTAATGATGTTATGGATTCTCCAAGTATGTGCAGTGTCGACTGATGTAGGAGGTTGGCTAGGAATCTATCTATGTACATCATGCCATTTAGTGCCATTGACACTTAGGGTGAATAATAATGTTAGGGATCCTAGTGACCGACCGTATCTAAAAGTTTGTTTTTGCATTGTGCCCAAAATGATCTTATGTCTCTTAGATTGACACCGAAGTGCATGAGTTGATTTGTTATTTCCTCATTTGGAAGGTATTCTAATAAATTGTGTAGGTCCTCAACAGTTGTAAGTGAGTTGTCTTCAATGTTATGCTTAACAAATATAGATGACACAACCTATCCTCTATGATGTATCATAAGGTTCAACAGGAAATAATGAAACCATGGGTGGCTACCAAAGCGGATGTCATGGTACCATATTAAGTGGAGGCGTACTCATATATTTGGACCTCGGTGTTGCGAGATTGGTGAAACATAGCCACACCAGATGGGAATAAGGTGGGAAAGGCCATAGAGAATAAACCCTTTGTTGAGTATTTGTTAATGTGGTTAGTACTTATTTGGGGCCAATCAACCAAGGGTGGGGTGGGGCGAGATTTTTTTCAAGTATCTATTAATATCTTTGACCTTTTTCAGGCGGGTGGAACAATTCAATAAATGATGATGCGTTGAATGTGGGGGGCCTATTGTTGTTGGTTCAAATTGTCGCTGGTACAAGAATGTTTTAGCAAGTCTAAGGGTTGCTTAGGCATGAAAGGCATGGTAGTGAAGACATCTTTAACAATTGTGGGCAAGTTTGTAAGGGATGCCTCATCTATGATGATATCCCTATAATATGGGTCATGTTGTATCTTGTATCGAGTGCATCACTCATATGTGTCCGACTTTCAAAGCATTCATACGGTTTGCCTTCTACTCCTAGTTTCTTTAGTATTAAGATATCTAGGTCCTATAACCATTAGGGAAAGTAGCGTATTATGGATGAGATGTCGTGGGGAAGTTTATGGTATGGCCACTATACATGTATTCGTCCTTATGAGCATGGTGACCAGTAGAAGTGGGGCAACCCTCGTAATAATAATTTCTTCCACCCATGTTAAAATGGCCAATTCGGTGGGCGGGGGCCCGAGATTCATATTGTTCAACGAAGAGAACCAAAGGTCCATTTCTCTTTAAAACACCTATAACAATTAGGTCTTGTATTTGTGGCTTTGATTTAGATCCCTAGGTATGATTCATTGCATATGGAGCATATATGTTTACAAAATAAGGAATCTATCCAATTGCGGAAGCTTTTCTTAATGTTACTTTGAAACTAATAGGGTTACTTTCATGTGGGAGGGGCATATTTGTGTCAAGGTAGGTGAAACAATATATATTCATAGTAATAAAAAAACACAAAATAAGGGGTACACTAAGTGGTACCCTTATGAGGAGAACACCATAAAGCGAAGATGCCATCTCACAAGACTTCAAAAAAGAGAAAAATTGGTCTTGGAAATGACATACATTATAAGAAGTTAGAGTTTTTAAAGTATGTTTTCGAATCTCCTAGAAATTTTATTAAAAATTTGAGAAATATTCTAGATTATTTTAACTAGACATGATACTTCTTTAAAATAGTAAACAAACAAAATAAATTATATACATTGCATTGCCTTGGGTAACAAATAAACTATTCTTGCTAAAAGTGAGAATTTTTCAGATCATAGTTGCATTCCAAAGTAACTTTGTTGACAAATATAGGAGCTATATTAGGAATGTGTGTGAGGTCAATACAGAACTGCATGCCTGAGAAAATAAGGGTAGTATTTAGAGATCCCATATGTTGTAATCTTCTTTCCAGATCTTTGATTGGAGCAAATGGTAGGAATCTTATTTTCTTTTTTGACACAACCATAGCTATAGAACCTGTCTCTATTTTCTCGACTCTATTAAACCCCCCCAAAAAAATGTTTTTGCTTAAGGGCACAAATATCTCACCTTGAGGAGACTAATGAAGAGCCTTGGGAGACTGATATGAAAAATTCAATGATTTTAATTTTTTTAATAGGAAACTTTGCACAATGCAAAAGATAAAATCTATAGACATCATACATGAAAAGACATCTCAAACCTACAAAAAATACAATGCACTCATTATACACCTTTTTAGAAAGCCCAAACATTTTAACAACTTTAATAAGGCTTACAAAACCTAGACAAACAGGCAAGGACACCATAGATGATGTTATTGAAGTTGATAAACTAATAACAAAAAAGAGAAGCAAGATTAACAAGATTCCAAGTATGATTTTCTCTATCACAAATACTCCAAATCAATCGTAGAAACTATTGTCTATTCACATTAACCACAAATAATTGTAGATCTATTATTTATATATATTAAAAGCTACTAAAAATAATTAATCTTCAAATGCCTGGGGAAATATGCATTTAGAAAAATCAAACACGGATTTAGAATGGTTGGCATTATAAGTGGTTATAACAACACCAAAACAATCGAAGTTAAAATCTCACAATACTAAAACTAGCAATCGCATGTGTACAATGTAATGTGAACGCCGAATGGTATATGTTATTTGATTTAGAGGGATGGTTATTATTCTTATAGTTGACAACTGCAATAATAGGGCCAACTATTTTTAGGCATTTCCTTACGGCATCTCATGACATTAGATGGCTACTCGGAATGTTTTCCCTCTCCACCGCAACGGAAGTCACATTTTACTCTTATTTCCTCATGTCCAAAGTGCTGGATAATTGCGAGAAGTAGGGATTTTTGCATTCACTTCAGAGAACTCGCTAGCAAAATCCTTGGTAGGTGATCATTCCATCTTCGCATCCACATTAAAAAAATATACCTTTTCATCTATGCATCCACATCTAAAACAAAAGAAATCTCTTTAAATGTGTTGTAATTATTTACACAGGTTTTGGTTGGATGTTTTATCTGGTGGTGTCGATCTCAGCGTTGATTGTATACAAGTAAATACTCACCGTGTGTTTATGATTTTTTCTTGTATTTTCTTTTTTAGGATGTAAATAATTTTATGTGCACAGAGCATGTACTCAAACTTGGCACCACATGGAGGGATCAGATTGAACCACTTTATAATAATAGTAGTTGCGGTTATCATGGTGCTCTCTTAGTTACCATCGTTTCATTCCCTATGCGACATCAATTTGGCATCTCTCTTGCTCAGCTTGGGGTATACACTCTGTTTCGTTATTGTAGTCATACAGGAGGTTTGTGTTTTTTTTTTTTATATTTTATAGTTATTCATTTTTATTTTTGCTTTATAGTAATTGGTAGAGATTTTAATAAATTTTAAAAGACCAAAATAGTTTATGGAATTAGAAGAAAAAAACATAATTGAAGGAGGGGAGTGAAGAAGCCTTTGAAAAAGGAATTTTTTTGTCCTGGACCTTTTATTGTGTGCAAAAAAAAAAGATCCCCAAATTGTGGGTTAATGCAAATCTGCTCTAAAATCTCAACTCCGGATTGTGGCCCTTCTAAAACCCACTTGAAGTTCCCTTAGAGACAACACACTCTTATTTACCACAGGAGAAAGAGAATAAAAATACCATATTGTTTCACAGCTAGGTGCTGCAGTTTATGCTGCAGAAAGCCAAAGAAAATCCAAAGCAACTTATGAGGAGGTGTATTTGCACAACAATTATTTATAACATAATGAAGCTCATGTAGAGATCCAATAAATAATTGGTTGTGTGTATTTTAGTTATTTAATCTACAAGCAAATAATATCCATCTATATAATGGAAGAGTAGAAGTTAAAGAGTTGTCATAAACAATAAAAAGTAAAAATAGATTATAAACAAAATCTCAGAAGAAAAATAACACAACAGACACACAACCATTATTTACATCCTCTTCTATTATATATACACATCTAAACATTACTGTGACTAAATGACTTGAATAACATGTTTGATAAACTTTACGAACATTTAACTGAATGTCAAGAACATTTAAGAAAAATTATCCATCATTTGAGTCTGCAATTGAGAATTTGTTGTCCTAACGTGTAAATTTTACGATGACAGTATATCACAAAATTCTCCCCTTCTTACACACATTTCAACTCCTCCAACCTTCATCTTCTGAGTGGAGTGTATCGTAGAATCACAAAAAAAATAAATTAGCTTGAAAACAAGTAGAGATTTCATGGCATCTTATTTTTGACCTCTAAAATGAATTAAAATGTGTTGATGTTGTAACTACATAAGAAAATTTAAGAGGATAAATTCAAATATGTCAAAATTAAGAAAATGGCTATGTTACCACTTACCAAAGATTCAAAATGACTCTTTATTTATGTTATTTTATGAAAATAATCTTCAATTTTGAATTATAATGAGTAAATTTAAGGTACATGCAAGCCTAGCTAGGGCAACAAATAATTTCTAGAAGAGAGAAAGTGTTTAAAGTTTTTATTCAGACTTACCAAGCTTTATAAGCTTGAGACGACACACCAGAACAACTCATCAATGTGACCAACATTACATTACATCAACTAATAAAGAAAGGACATGTAGAATTAATTAGTGTTTGAGGAAGGGAAGGTGTAGGGGAAGGGCATAGGCTTTGAACTCTGACCTGATATGATGTTTACATTTCCAACTTAATACGGGGAGGGGCAGTGGCTTCCAATCTCAACTTGATGTAATGTTGCAATGCATTCCCGGCTTGATATGAAGTTGTAATGCATTGTAGCAATTCAAATGTTGGTATTTTCTATGTTTTCATTGTTCATCTCAATAATAAATAGTCACATTGATACCTTGTAATGTATTTGTAACTATTTCCATATTATAATTTGTATTTGAATGTTCACTTTTTTTGAATTTTCTTTTTTCCCATAATTTGTTCATCATAGAGTAGTCACAAAATCAAATTGGAGAGGATAAAAATTAAAGCACATGCAAGGCCTCTTGGGCTACTGATATCGATTTAATCCTATCCTTTTAGTAGTGCACTCATAAGTAAATTACATAGAATCCTGATCAAAGATGAAAATGTATAATTTTATCCAAAGACTGTTTTTGGAAATAGGTAAAATGGTGAGGGTGTTGAAAAGACCCACTTATTTGTACAAAGAGTCCTAATGGCCAAATATAATAATGAAGCAAAGAAAAGAAGAATCCCAAAGGCAAAGGGAACAAAGGACCAAAAAGGCCTAAAAAAAAAAAGAATAAAACAAGAGTAACATAAGAAAGGAACAAGAGGAACAACTACAAAAAATGTAACAATCAAGAAGGAGAAGAAGCACTTCCAGGATAGTTGCACCCAGTATAGACAAAAGGAAGAACAAAGGAAAGAGGGGAGATACACCCCGAGAGGGCTACGAGACCAAGAAAAGGGGTAGTAGGACAGAAAGGGGAAAAGAATATGGGAAAGTTAATGCCTTCCCTTATTTCCCTTCTTTGAATGCACTAGTTACCAATTATCTTGCATAAGCATCTATGAAAATAAGAGGATTATATTCCGTTAAGTCCAAGTATGAGGATCCAACAAGGAAAAGGCCACTATCCTTGTCCGATTCAGAGTCATCAGATTCATGAGGCCTCTTTGGCATTGGAGAAGGACCTTATGAAGAGGGAGTGGTTACCAGTAATTTCCCAATCTCGTAGAAAGATTTGTAGTTCTGCAACTAAAGGATCTGTAGTTCAATCAAGGAGTCAGTAGCTGCGAATGGAGTTGTAGCAGATGGAGTTGTAGCTGCAATCAAGGTGTTTTAGTTATACCTATTTTATATTCCAAATCAAAATCTTCCTCTTGATGTATCATCATCTTCTTCTAAATCTGTGGGCTCTAATGCTTTAGAATCACTTCTTTTTTTCAAGGAGCTTGGGTTTTTTCTGAGGGCGAGCAACATGGAGATGAACTAGTGTTATATAATTAGGATATCAAAAAGCTGTATTTTCATAGTCTAAAATTTGGGAATAGTTTGTATCACCCATTTTGAGGGTCATTTTATCTAGAAATCCCTTGTTGAGATCAACATCAACGCAAATCCTAACATAAGTATGCAAACCATTCCGTATCCTTTGGATGTCTACTTTAATAAACGCCCAAGGAGGTTTCCATTTCCTTCAAAGTGAGCACATAAAATGAAGGGGAATTTAGTAGCCTCACCCAAACTAGAACCCACATGTTGGAGAAGGTATTTGTGTCAAAATTTGGAAACCATGTGGTAGTGAAAATTCTGCCGAACCCCAAGACCAAGGACCCTCGTCATTAACTCTCTAGTAATCCTTCTCTGTTTATTGAAAAAGAAAATGAAGAAGCCTCGGCACGGAGGAAATATTTACAATTTTCTATCCAAGAGGAGTGGATTCACCGAACCACCGCATTAGACGATATACAAACACCATTAAATCTGCATATCAAAGCCTTTGATTTAATCTCTTCTGACAGTTAAAAATTCTTCACCCTTGATTTCCAAGACTATGGTTTTAGAGGCTTGCTCAAAATGTATGTGGGTGTAAGAATAGGAGCTGTGGGAGATTTCTAAGATGAGGCATTTTTAAAGAGTGCCTCCTTAAAAGAGGCAAACTACAATCCTTGTCCCTTCCCGGAAGAAAACCCATCATAAAAATCATTGAATCACAAACTATTCCGTAGGATTTGAGCATAGAGGCGTTCACGATAGGTTTTCCAACAAAAACCAATCCAAAATTCCCAACCCTATAACACAATTTATGAGCAAGAGTAAATTTAAAATCCATACCTTGAGCAAGTCGGTGAATCCAAATACACAAGGTATTACAGTCCAGGGTGTGAACTAGGAGTTGTAGCATATTAGTATGGCTTCCAAGAGTTTCTGAAATTTTTTAATAGGGTTCCTAAAATCATAGACCTCTCATTAGGCAGTCATCCATGCATTTGGCGTAGTGCTGGATCAAAAATCCTTGAATGTGACCAGCGTTTGGGAGAGAACCAACTCCATGTCCAGATGTTACAGAACCAATGGTAAAAAATGGAACATGGAGAAGCCAAAAAGGGGATGCAGAAGAAATCAAAATGATCCCAAAGGATACTTGCCTCTACTGTCCCCAACAACGAGAGGAGCCGAAGGCGCACAATGATCCGAGCTAGGGATCATGAGGAAGACACAACAATAGTGGGAGCCATTGATAAATCCTTGGTTTCTATCAATAACATCCTTGATTGAATCCCTTCGTGAGCTAAGATTGACATCATCTAGAATTTTTCTTTTTCTATTTGAAGACTGTTTAACTATAAGAAAGAGATTCTCATTTTCTCAATCTGGGCACTGAGAGAGTCCTGAGTTTAACTTTGATGAATAATGTAATGACTTACTACACTACAACTAGGATTATTAGTGAATGTAGGTGAGTGAAAGGTCATAAAATAAATGACTACTACTTGAAAAAAACACTAAAGAAAAGACTTAAATAATTCAACAAAGTGCAATATCTAAATAAATATTAATCACTCCCTTCAAAAATTCAATTATGAGAAAATTGAATACCATCGATCTCAAAACCAATTTTTTTTTACATTTGTTTGGGTTCAGTATATATTATCATGCATAACTATTTTTGTGTGCCATTCAAATCATCCAAAGGCATTTACGAAAGGCTCTGAAAACAAAATGGAGCAAGGTGATATAACTTACATGGCTAGACATGATTTTATATTGTATAGATTATCAAACAACAAATCAGAAAGCAATATATTATTAGAATTTATTTATTGACACATCTATTTGTTACATTTAAGTTCTCCAAGGTTAGCGAATGTTTCAAATAAGAAGACAACAAAAAAAAAATGCAATTTCAATCTTTGCAAAATATTGAATTGGATCTCCTCCTCGGTTTTGATGTTGGATGAAACTCAAAAAGATTATGCAATGAAGTGATGGCCAATATACTGAAGAGGATGATACCCTAGCTGGTCTAGGAGGTATAAGGAAGTGTTGCGATAGGATCACAGATTATTTATGCAATTCCTATAGAAAATGAGGCCATATAAGAAAGACCTAGATCATTTGGTAGGCCCACGAAGATGAAAAGTTCACCAAAGTTCAAATTTTAAAAAAGATTCCTAAAGGTTCAAATATGTATAACATACAAAATTATACACAAACACAAAAATATAATATGTATTGATATGGAATAGATATTCCCAGTACTATTGTTGTTCAAGAGCACAATTGTGATGCTCAGATGGGATTAGAATCAGAGCTTTCAAGTGACTTTGAGGTATATCCAATCAGCTATATAGGGGATTATAGGGTAAATTAACTGAAAGTTTGGTCAAGACCATTACGAAAAAGGTGAACAATCATCTAGCTTTTGTTAACGTAGGATGAGAGCAATGTTGTAGTAAAATTAGAGTGGGGGTATCATTTTAAGTAAAGTATTTTTAGTGTAATCAGAAACCCCAAACAATTGTTAGATATTTTAATAACGGTCAACCTTTACTTTGAGGCACACATCTAGTTGTTAAACATAATAAATATGTGAATCCTAAAGTTATGATTAGGTTGTTCATTTTATGTTTTTCATGATGAAAATCCTGTGTATCTGACATATTGAAGAATCATTTTTTGAAACCACAACTTAACTACATGAACAAAGTGTCATATATTGGATGGAAGTTATTTTTTATGGTCTAAGCACTAGACGATATGCACAGAAAAAATTGAAATAGAATTGTGTTGTCTATTTGTGGACACGCAATATGACTGTAATTTACTGATGTATAAAATTTGTATGGTTGTTGGGATTCTTATCACACACTTGTGATTTCTAGGTATAAGTTGGTTGTTGTTCTTTCGTAATCTTCTAACACTTCATGAATAAGATCTAAGAGGATATGAAGAGTAGGACAAAAGTAACAAACCAAATTGACATGTTTATAATAGAAAGAATAAGAAAATTAGATGGCATTTAATGTCGTATTCTTCAGGGTATTTTGTCAAGAAATTCATGTCCATACCAAATTTAAAAAATTGGTTACAAATTTCAATTCAATCCCCAACCACGTCATGTAATTGTAGACAGTAGAACATGTAAGTGATTTTGTTATGTTTGTAAGTGGATTAATGCAAGAAATAAATTATGTCTAATTATCACGAGGGGTTCATTAGCTAAGGCAATATCCTAGCACATGGGTTCATATTGAGGTAATTAAAATTAATAAAATTAAATTCAATATACCGGTAGACATGAGGGGGTGAAAGGGTTTAATTTATTAATGTTTTGAATCAGGTATTGGGGGTAGGTTAGAGAGGTGGGCCAAAGGAAAGGGAGGTTTAATTTTAATATAAAACTAAAACATTTGAACCCTAGTTTTTAAAAGTAAATACCTTAAAATTGCAAAAGGAGTGTGGTCATAAATTAAATTATAATCTCTTTTTTAATAAAGAAATCTAGATTCTTAACCAAGAAATAATAAGATGGTAGAAAACTAGGATTGAGTATGCTTTTCAACACAAGTGATATTATTTCACCATCTTAATTATTTGAAGAACTATTGATAAATGATTAAAGCTTAACATATATAAGGTGATTTGTAATAGGTCTTTAATGGCTTCAAACTATCTTTCGAGAGGAAATGCATATTAAAAAAATTGAGTGAGAAATATAATATATTTTTGTCTAATATATTAGGGTAGAAATAAAAAGGGGTAAATAAAATTGTAATTGAAAAATGGGTAAGTAAGGTACATGGAAAAAATAGGGGGTATTTTCATTCTAATAATATAACAAGAGGGGGTATTATCAATTGAATAATTAAAAGTAGAAACTATAATTGAGGGTATTATTTAATACTCTTCGAATGCACGTGTTATACCATAATTTTACTAAGTGAACCCCTGTGCTAATTAATCTAGCGTAGTCTAGCTAAGAAAAACAAGGATCGCTTGGGCTGAAACACTTGTTATACCAAATTAGATAAGTCTACGTTAAAACGAAGGGTGATATAATAGTTGATTTCTTGTTAGTAGCATATTTCAAGGTTTAGATTCAGATTTTATAGCACAAAATTTGGATTGTAGGTACATAAGTCTACAATTGTAAAAAAATATTTTTTTAGGTGCATAACATAATATTTGATTTCATGTTAGTAGCATATTTTAGGATTAGAATCGGATTTTATAGCACAAAATTCACATAAACAAAAGTTAAATGACCTAGAGTTTACCATACATTTGGAATTTGGAGTTCAAATCCATACTTAGTTACACATGTCATGTGTGATTTTTAACCCACAAAGAACATAACATAGCTTTGTACATACAACACTCTAATCCAAAGATAGTAAAATATATAAATCCTGACACTTTCCTTTTACAATATATACAAAAGATGTCATAAGAGCTTGATACATATATATCATCGAATTCACAATAGTAATAGTTATTCAACAAAAACTAAAATCACATATTTCAGTGTTTATTATACTCCTAACATTTATTATAATTCAAAGGCTATATGCTCCCAAGCTGCAAATCTGCTTCATTATCCAAATCCATATGACCATAAAATCTATTTAGCTCACATCCTATAATCAATGACCTTTTGGATAGAAACCCTCTGTCAAATTTCCACCACCAAGCCCAAGCTTGCCTCCCATGCCACCATCACCTCCAAACAAAGTTCCATCATCAATTATAGGAAATCGATCATAATCTCCCCCAATGCCACAAATTCCTTACCTTGGACCTCCATAAGGAAAAGGAAATATCCTTAACAGTGGTCGAGGAGGCTGTCAAACAGGCCCATCTCTAATCCTCCTCTCCTCCTCGGACCCACCCTCTTCCTCTCCATCCAAATCCTTGTAAAAACATCATTCCATATTTGCACACCTTTTTTCCTACTAAACCCAAATTTATCTAGATACTTTTGTTTCTATAATTCATCATTTGAATCAAGATACCAAAACTTTGTGTACACACAACTCATCCATCTTAGCAATATCCGTAACAGCAGCCCTTTGCAAAATAAATATATCCAGTTGTAGGAAACATTATAAGTGACGAGGGCAATGGAAAGCCAACCTTCTCACAGAGTGCAATATACACATGCATACAAATCTCATTCTTCAAAACCTTCCACAGCTCAAACAACACCTTCTCATATCCCAAAAAATCTTGGCCCTCACCAATTACATTGTTCCTTTCTAGGTATTTTTCAACATTCGAAAATCCTATTAATCAATTTTTAAACAAAAGGAATTTAGTTTGTAAGTAATCACCTCCTTCAACACCTTTGTAAATTTACACCATTTTTAGAAAGATTTATTATGTGGGTATTGCCACCATGACAGATCTAAACCCGAGCTTCATACTGTTACCAATGAATCAAGTAACTCCCTCAGATCGTCAGGAAAAATCTTCACTTCTTCTATGTAATTAATGTAAAAACAAAATCTTCAATGTGAAACTTGTGATCAGAATCTCAATCCTGCACACTACATTCAACATGCAACTCCTAAAATAGTGAAAACATCAATAATCCTACACACTACATTCAATATGCAACTCCTAAAATAGTGAAAACGTTAAAGCACCCGTCAAATTTGAACTTATTTTAGCCTGGTACATAGGAATTTAATTACATTGTACATATGAAACCCAGGGGTTGCATATGCTAGGTAATTCTAGTAGATTTTGGACCACATCCTAACTATTCACATAATCACATGCCATGATAAAGTATCCTTTTCCTTAGATTACAATTTTGATCAATCCAAATCTTCATATTCATGCAT
The DNA here is from genome assembly GCA_018340775.1 of Taxus wallichiana var. yunnanensis. Lineage (NCBI taxonomy): Eukaryota > Viridiplantae > Streptophyta > Pinopsida > Cupressales > Taxaceae > Taxus > Taxus wallichiana. Next base: position 355,442,339 of record CM031234.1, read on the forward strand.
CAAATAAGTTCAACATATTCATGCATCATTTTCAAATATTATACATTGGGTGTGTAATGAAATTACTTGTATAATTCAGATCATGAGTAGAAATATAACACCCAATAACACCATATTCTAGAATAATGATCTCAATATGCAATAAGAATAGCTACGCCACTTCGAGGGGGCAACCTCCAAACCATACAATAATACTCAAATGCTCCAATGATGATCAAATACTACCTACTAACCTCTATATATACTATTCCTATGTTATGGACAACATCAAGGCCGACCCACTAATGAAAATATAACATATATGAAAGAAATACATAATAATAAGAAGTTATGATAGCCACAAGTCGGCTATATACATCCAATATAAGATATATGATTAAGGGTGTAGCATGCCCCTCCCCTTCAAGCAACATTGTCCCCAATGTTGAGAAGATCTGGATGCTGCTGCAGGAAATTTGCATCCTCCCAAGTTGCGTCTTCATTGTCTAGATTTTTCCACTTGATCAAATACTCAGTGATGACCCTTGTCCTCAACCTCTTAGTGCGTGTTTGAAGGATGCATTCTGGTTCCAGGATGATTCCGCCTCTTCATCAAGCTCTGGTAACACTGTCTGGGTTGATATTGTCTGTCCAATTACCTTCTTTAGGCAAGATACATGGAAGACTGGATGAATTCGAGTAGTTGGAGGAAGTTCCAGTTTGTATGCTACATTGCCAATCTTCTGTAACACTTGATAAGGACCATAATATTTAGGTGAAAGCTTGTTATCCTTTTTGTGTTGTTTTAAGGACATTTGCTTATATGGTTGTAAACGCACAAAAACCCAATCACCGACTTCAAAATGTCTTTCATTGCGATGTTGGTCTGCCTGCTGCTTCATGCGGTTTTGTGACATGGCCAAATTCTCCCTGAGACTACAAAGCACCTCTTGTTGGTGTTGAATATGTTCTTCAACTGCTCGAACCTTTGGCTGGACTCTCAAAGATGAAGTGATAGATGGTGGATGATACCCATATAATGCCAAGAAAGGAGACATTTTAGATGAAGTATGAAAGGAGGTGTTATACCACCATTCGCCTGCGGCAACCATTAGACCCATCTCACTTGCTTATCTGATGTAAAACAACGAAGATATCCCTCCAAGCACTTGTTTACCACCTCACTTTGCTGTCAGATCGACTCGGGATGATAAGAGGAACTACGAGCTAGTTGTGTGCCCAAGCATGAGAACAAGTCAGTCCAAAAATTACTAGTAAAGATAGGGTCTCGATCACTTACTATAATCTTTGGTGTCCCATGTAGCTTCTGAATTGTATCCCTGAAGGCCGTTGCTACTGTACTCGCAACAAATGGATGTGATAAAGAAAAAAATGGGCATATTTGGTGAGTCTATCCACCACCACCATGATTACATTTTTACCTTCTGATTTAGGCAATCCTGTGATGAAGTCCATAGACACCTCTTCCCACCTCTGGCTAGGAATAGATAGAGGTTGTAAAAGACCTGGGGACTTAATTGTTTCGCCCTTATTTTGCTGACAAACCATGCATTCTGCCACAAAAATTTTTACATCTCCTTTTAACCCTTCCCAAAAAAAATCATGCTTGATTTGATGATAAGTCTTTAAGAAGCCAGAATGACCCCCTACTGGAGAAGCATGGAGCTCAGATAGAACCCTATTTTTAAGGATTGAATTCTTACATAGATATAATCTATCTTTATACCATAAAACATCTCCTTTCCATAAAAATTTTTCTGACATGTTTGGATCTTGTTGGAGATTTTGAATGAGATTTTGTGTACCTGGGTCATTTTTCCATTCAGACCTTGCATCCTCTATCCAATCCTCCTGTAATACAGATATGGCATACAACAATGCCTGGGCAGATTCATCCTTCCGAGATAAAGCATCAAAGCAACTACATTCTCTTTCCCTTTCTTGTATATTATCTCAAAATCATACCCCAACATTTTTGAGACCCATTTCTGTTGTTCTTCTGATGATAAGCGTTGCTCTAAGAAGTATTTCAAACTATCATGATCTGTCTTTACTTTGAAATGTCGTCCCATTAGATATGGTCTCCATTGTTTCACTGCATGAAGTATTGCTAACATTTCTTTCTCATAAACTGGTTTAGAGATATTCTTACCTTTGAATTGACGGCTCTCAAAGCAATGGGTCACCCTTCTTGCATGAGTACTTCCCCCATACCATACCCTGAAGCATCACATTCAACAATGAATGTTTTTGAAAAATCTGGGGTGGCTAGAACTGGAGTGGTGCACATGGCCTCCTTCAACTTCTCAAAGGCCATAGTAGCTTGCTCATTCCAATGGAAAGAGTCCTTCTTCAATAAAGCTGTGAGTGGTGCTGCGATGCTGCCATAATTCCTTACAAATCTACGATAATAACCTGTAAGCCCCAAAAATCCTCGAGAGATTTTTTAGGGTTTTGGGAACCTTCCATTCAAGCATGGCTTTTATCTTGTTAGGATCCACTTTAACACCTTCATAAGAGACAATATGACCCAGATATTCAACCTCCTTGACACCAAAAGAACACTTAGAAGGCTTTGCATAAAGTTGATGTTGTTCAAGAGTTTCCAACACTTTATTTACATGATGCAGGTGTTCCTCCCATGTTTTACTATAGATTAATATATCATCAAAGAACACTAAAACAAACTTTCGAAGAAATGGCTTAAATATTGAATTCATCAAGCTTTGAAATGTAGAGGGTGCATTTGTTAGTCCAAAAGGCATTACCAAGAACTCATAGTGTCCTTCATGTGTCCTGAAGGCTGTTTTATGAATATCTTCATCCTTGATTCTAATCTGATGATATCCAGAATGAAGATCAAGTTTTGTAAAGTAAACAGCACCATGTAACTCATCTAGCAAATCATCAATTACAGGAATAGGAAACTTATCTTTAATTGTGTACTTATTGAGTTCCCTGTAATCTGGACACATGCACCAATTGTCATCTTTTTCCGTACCATCACTACAGGAGAAGAGTAAGCACTTTGACTATGACGAATAAGTCCTGCTTCTAACATCTCTTGAACTATCTTCTCAATCTCACTCTTTTGCATATAGGGGTACCTATAAGGTCTGATGTTGGGTGGTTGACTCCCTGGTACTAGTTGGATGGCATGGTCATGGTCTCTTTTCGGAGGCAAACCCTTGGGCATTTCTCCAAAAACCCCTGAGTGCTCATCTATAATTGCTTGCATATCTGCGGGTATAAATGTATTGGAATGATGTGCTTCCAATGAAAATAGTTGTGCCACAAACCCTTCTGCACCCTTTCTAAGCAATTTTTGCATTTGATGAGAACTTACCATCTCATGGGGATTTTGCTCTTAGTCCTTTTAGTTTAAAATTCCTCCCTTCTGACTGAAATTGCATGAACAACTCTTGGAAATTCATTTCAATGGTTCCCAAGGTGGTAAGCCATTGAACTCCTAACACAATGTCTGCTCCTCCCATGGCAATGGCATACATATTGCTAGTTAGCAAGTAATCTCCCATGGTGAGATTAATGTTATGGCATTTTCCTGAACAACTAACAGTTTTCCCATCAGCAATCATGACTTGACATTCTGGAGCTGGATAAACAAAGCAGTTCAAGCGTACCGCTAACTTATGATTGATGAAATTATGAGTACTTCCCGAATCAATCAATACTGTTACCCTCTGTTTTTTTAAGAATCCAACTACTTTGAGAGTTTGGGGAGTGCTAATACCAGAAATTGCATGGCATGATATTGTTGGTTGGGAATCTCCTAATTCCTCCTCTGGCTCTACCTCTTCGTCTTCTTCATTTTCTTCTTCTTCAGTAGGTCCCTCAATGTAGAACAACTTCTTTTCGCACACTTATGTCCTGGTCCAAATTTGTTGTCACAATTAAAACATAACCCTTTGGCTCTCTTTTCTTCAATTTGTTGAGGTGTCAGTCTCACTGGCCGAGGGAATGATGGTGGAAGGGTGCTACGATCTCTGATAGTACTGACAGTTTGTTTCCGACTTGAAAGAAATTTTTCCTCTGCCCTACGTGCCATGATCATAGAGTCTGAAACCTTATGAGGATTAAACATACGCACCTCAGTCTCAATTTGTTCTTTAAGACCCCCAAGAAATAAGTCATTCAAATTATCTTCAGGAATATTTTCCACCCGTAAGGAAAGGTTTTGGAATTGATGGATGTAATCTTTGACTGTTCCTGTTTGTCTGAGCTTTGCTAATTGGCTGAAATAATTCTCTGACACACTAGAACTATAGTGCAATTGCAACTCTTCAGTGAATACTGTCCATGTAACATTGAGGCCACTCTTTTTCCTTTGAGCACATAACCATCGATACCAAATGAATTGGTCAGGTTCCAGATACAATGATGCCATGGTAACCTTTTGTCCCAATGGAATCTGATGAAGATCAAAGAAATTCTCCATCTGGTTAATCCAATTGAGTGGATCCTTTCCATCAAACTTACGCATTTCCACTTTTGGAAGCATGTGACGGGCTTGTAGAGTGTTTGTATTTGGATTGGTCATGTTTGCAGATCCACCATGGTTAGTGTGAGTATGATTGAGTTGTGGCTCATTAGGAATGATATGATGACCCATGATATTGTAGCTAAATTGTTGAATGAAATCCTCCAATCGTTGTCCAATCTTTTCTACATCTTTTTTGCTGGCCACTCTACCTTCAAGGTTTCGCAACTCTAACTCAAGATAGCTGACCTTATGGTCAGTTGAAGTAAACCCTAACCCTGAGGACTCTGTAGCTACCCCTTCTGACTCTAACTCCTCAACTATTATCTCATCCTTATCAGGGGTTTTACCCGGAGTGATGGAATTCTTTTTTCCTCTTGTCGAAGGCCCAGCCATGATGCCCCAAAATAGTAAGATTTAAGGATCAAGGTCGAAATTTAGGGTTTCAGATTTCAATAGGAATTCGGCCAAATTTTATAAAACTCAAAGAACGAACTCAAACTTATTTTTAATCTTCTTTCTGGAAATGTAAATAACTTTGAAAAATTCCACAAATTGCACCCTATGTAGCCGATTATGAAAAAAAAACCGCTATAACTTTTTGCAAAACAAGTCAAAAGTATTAAAATTTTGAGGAAGCTTACTTGACTAATTTCACCACATCAAAAAAATTTGCAGAAAAATTCGCTACTGATGTTGAGATATGGACGAACCTTCAAAATTAGGGTTTGACACAGTGTTGGCCGAGTTCAAGCTCTGATACCACTTGTAATGAAATTACTTGTATAATTCAGATCATGAGTAGAAATATAACACCCAATAACACAATATTCCAGAATAATGATCTCAATATGCAATAAGAATAGCTACGCCACTTCGAGGGGGCAACCTCCAAACCATACAATAATACTCAAATGCTCCAATGATGATCAAATACTACCTACTAACCTCTATATATACTATTCCTATGTTATGGCCAACACCAAGGCCGACCCACTAATGAAAATATAACATATATGAAAGAAATACATAATGATAAGAAGTTATGATAGCCACAAGTCGGCTATATACATCCAATATAAGATATATGATTAAGGGCATAACATGCCCCTCCCCTTCGAAGCAACATTGTCCCGAATGTTGAGAAGATCTGGATGCCAATTTTAATCGTTTCTTGCTTGAGTTGAGTAAGTGTGGGCCCTTCCAAAGGCAATTTTCTCGTTCCAAGTGAAACTTGAGCTTCCAAGACCCTTTTGTCCATTTTTTTCGAGGGGGAAAAATGGAAAACATTTTCGGTGACCTCTCAGGGATGCTTGCCTGCTAAGCATGATTCCAGTAGCCTTATATATCCATTGGGCATGGATTCATAAATGTTAATCTGAGATCTGATGTTGAACCATGAAACTATAAACATCCAAATACCCAAACATCATTGCATTCTACATCCCAAACTTAGAATGAATGCTATAGAATGAAGGATAATGAACCCATCCTAAATCCCCTTGAACATTGCCGATCTTGGACCTCCCTGGAATGCTAAGCATGAATATGGCGAATATTCCATTTTTGAAAATTTTGAAAAGGTGAATTTTCTAAACGAATTCGATGACTGTTGTTCGCCTAAAAATTACACTTTAATTTTTTTAGGGGTCGGTTCGCTACCCTTGAAAAATATCCCCTATATAATCTTAGATTATTAGCCGGGTAGAACACTTCTACTTCACATTTTGTCAACAATATGATATATCCAAGATTGCGCAGATGCGCAACAGGGGGTAAGTTATTGACGCGCGAGAAGGGGGTTTGCGGACACGCAAAAATGGAGTTATTTGTTTATGCGCGACACCTTGACGGATAGTTGATGTGTGATAAGGAGGTACTGTAGATATTAACGCATAATAGACACACACGACAAAGAGTTTGTTGATGCGTGACAAGGAGGTACTGCAGATATTGACGCATAATAGATGCACGACAAAGAGTTTGTTGACGTGCGACATGGAGATTTTTTTGATGCATAAGCAGAAGGCAGAGGCTGCAGACACGCAACAGGAGATTTGTTGTCACACGTCAAAAATGCATTGATGCACGTCAATAGACCTCATTGACGTGTGTCAACAACCTTGTTGACGCGCGTCAAAGAGGTCTCTGACGGCGTGTGTCCGGTGAGGGTGTTGTTGACGCCGCGTGTCAATGAGGGTGCTGTCTAAGGTTGTTGACGCGTGTCAATGAGGTCTGTTGATGCGCGTCAATGCATTTTTTTGATGCACGACAGCAAATCTCCCATCGCACGTCTGCAGCCTTCTATCACACCACTTGAAAATCAGGTGAAATTTTTTCATACAACCCCCAAAAAATTCACCTTCCCACAAAACTGGTTCCGAGGATATTCGCCAAGTATTTTCCACCTCCGATTTCCAAGAGGTCTCTTAAAATGAACCCTACTTGGAATCTAGAACATACTGCAAAACTTTGAATGAAGCAACCGAGGAATTGGGGATATCTTGAAACTTTCTTTGAAACCTTGAACTTTTCTCTTCCTTGAAAAACCTCCAATGATGAAACAGTGTGTAGAACAACACAAGAGCGACAACGGAAAACAAAAACACTCAAGCCAAAAACCATACATGCCCCAATTGAAACATGTAGAGTGTGCGAGCACTTATTCTACTAAAAGAAAACCTATTACTACCCTACACTAACTAGAAGCACAGGTGAACTAAACAAACCCTGCAACTGGTTGTGTAAAATAGCTCCCTTTTCTCATAATGGGCATCCATGCAGATGATGTGGTAATGGACATAGCTAGAACTGATAGTGAAAAACTAACATAAATCCAATTTTCCACTGACCTTCCAAGGCATCAACTGGGAAGAGAAAATATTCCTCTTTTAGTTGCTCTGTATTTGTCTTGTAGAGACATAGCAATTGATTCTTGGGGCTGTGAAATTCAGTCTCACATTCTGAAATGAATGTGACCGGCTGTGACTTCTCATTTGGCTCCAAAGAAGCCAAATACCTTATAGGACATGGTATGACCTTTTGAATATGCCTTCCACTCTGAACTTCAACTTTGACAAGAAAGTCTACTAGAAGACTTCCTTGAAAAGAATGATGATCCATGAGTTGACTTTTCTCCTGTTTACCATCTACGAACAATTGATCTTCTACCTGTGTGAATGGTATGAAAGCGGTATCTCCTTCAATATTTTTCCCTTTTTTGATAAAAATAAATTCCTCCATGACATGCAACTCTCTTGAATTTCTTACAGCCTCAAATGAAACTACTTGAAAATCACTACAAGTGTTTGAAGCATACTGTTCATATAAGAGTTCCACTTCCATTTGAAGACAAAGTTATTCTGAATTTTTAACCTTCTCATCCCACATGAAACTTGTAAATTCAGATTCATTTACCTATTACTTTTAAGGATTATAAAGGTAAGCAATACCTCCTTGGTTTTCTTCTACCATCACTTGTTCATCAAACAAATCTAACTCCACAATTGAAAACAAGAAAATCTCAATGATGTCATCTTCGCCCAAAAACTTCAAAGTTGACTTAGTTTCTCCCGCATGCTCCTCTCTTTCTTCATTCAATGAATGTTGTAGGAGATCCAATTCTTCCAATTCAAATTCAAGAGGATAACTTGAAACTACAGGTGTTCCTTGAGTATGTCCTTGCATAACACTAGGAAACTTACGTTGAAGGCTAGATAATGGAATAGTAGAAATGGGTATTTCCATGGGCCCTTTTTCATCTAAATACTCCTCCAAATCCAATAGACAAATTTCTTCTTTATTATCTGACTGTGCAAAAGGTTCAACCTCCTTTGCAATGTTTCCTGAATTAATAGTTGATTCTCCATGACCTCCCCCATCTTCAAACATAAAATATGTAAGATCAAATTCATCTAAGAAAACATAGTTTTGAAGAGATGAAGAAGGTGAGGAATCTAAAATTTCCTGCATGGTATAATCTACATTTGAAACCTCTGAGTCCACAAAGGAAAGAATCGTGCTATTGTCAGTTGTTGAATTCGATGAGAATATTGGCAAGTTGCTACAATATTTCATAAATGCAGCAAGTTCTTGACATGCCTGACAAGTTAGATCATTACACTCATGAAAATCACCCGGTAAACTTGAGAATCCTTCTTCTTCAACTTGCACATTCTCTTCTTCAACTGAATTTACAATTGGTGAGGAATCAATAGTCTCCACAAACATAGTGCCAACATATATGCTACTCTATGAATAGGTAGACTGATGTTCACCATCCTCTTGCACTTGTTCTTGTGTAATTTTAGTTTCCACTAAATGGTCTTCAATCTCAACCTTGGATAGAGGTTTAGTTATGAGGGGCACTTGCTTGACATTCAATCATCTCACTCCATTTTTTTGAAATTTCATCTTTATTAAACTCCCGAACATTCCCTTCATTTCCTTTGGCTAGTTCACCCATTTTTGGTCCCTTTTGTCGACACATGTTTTATGCGCCTTCCCTGTGATGCGCCATTCTTGCGCCTGCGTGATGCGCCATTCTTGCGTGCATGCACCTTCATGTTGGCACATTAATTGTTGCACGTGTTTTGGTGTGCGCAAGGGCGCATGAAATGGGGTGTTGATAGTCTTAAAATTGTGCCAAAGGCGCAAGTATCCCCATGTTGACACGCATTTATCCATGCCAAAGGGCGCACCATTTTACGTGTCGACACATGTTTTGGTGTGCCTCTTGAAAAAGTGGTTGGTGCATTTATTGCACCTTTGCCTATATATAGGCACATCCGCCTGTCACTTTCACCAATCAGAAAACACGTGATAACTTTTTTCCTCTGCACCTGTCAACATGCCTGTCGTCCTCATGTCACGTTCGTGGACCCCACTTCGTCTCTCACATTCTATATATTCCGGGTAAGTGGTCCTTGTTCCTCTCGTGTTTTAGTTTTTTGTTGTTGGTTGTTTGAAGGAGGATGAATGATTATCTAAAACCCATAAACCCCTCTTGCTTGATTCTATTATTTTTCCCTCCCAAGCTTTCTTCCTCCTCTTTCCCGGATCTGCTTTGTAAAGAGGGCTCTGCCTCAAAATAACCACTTGGATCTCTTTGTTGTGCCCCTTCACCATCTAAAATCCACCTGAAAAAAGGCTTAAAACACATCACAAACCATATCGAAAGAAAGAAAACTTGGAAGTTTGTATTAGACTACATTTTCCTCTTGGCGCATTCGCCATTCTTCGCATAAAATACGATCACACACCAAGGTGCACTTTTCTTGCTTAGCAACACCCATAACCACTGCCCTTTGGCCAAGTACGAACTTCTATGTTACATTGCAAATATTTGTGCCATTGGCGCACCCTGTACCCATGCAACACTAGCATTACTTGCGCCAAGTATAAAACTATAAATGGCGCAGGCGCATCCCCTCTTACAGCGACACAATGTCATGCAAACCTTCCCTGCGCCGCACGAAGTTCCCCTGTTTCACACATAAAGTCTATGTTACACACATCAACCCTGCGCCCTTCGCACACAAAGTTCCATGTAACATGAAAAATATATGTGCCATTGGCGCATCCTATCCCCGTGTAACATGAAAATTATCTACGCCCAGTATAAAACACATATGAATGGCACATGCACTTTTCTTACAACAAAAAAAAATGTCATGTGCAGCATCCTTGCCCTGTGCCCTTTGGTGCTAATTTGTTCCTTGTAACACCCTTCTTCCGTGCACCATACTATTAACCCTATAGCCTGCAGTGTTCATGCGCCCTGCGCCCTGAGGCCTTAAAATTGCTAACTCCTCATTCTGCAATGCTTTAATGGAAGATCTAACAACTAACATGGCTCTTCTGCGTTGGGTTTCACTTCTTCTTCTTGCAGATCAGCAATTGAATTCAGATCCACATATGTCTACATCAAGCAAGAGACCGACCAAATCAAAGGGAAAGCTAAACTTACAAAAGAAGAGATGAAGTACAAGTATCAGAGGGTCAGAATGCCCGAGTCTCAGGTAGAATGTGACCTGGATATAAGAGACTCAGAGCTCGGTCACATTGATATGGAAGATTTCTGGGCCAGAACCAGGAGAGTCACGGGGAGTCCTTGGATGGACAAACTGGTAGGTAGTGGCCTGCATTTTGCTGGGGGGATCCCCGTCAGTGCAGTGAACAATGAATTCATGATGGTAGTGGCCCGCTGCTACAACAAAGACACGAGGTGTGTCCAAAATGAAAAGGGTGAAGTCATGTGATCAACCTTACTTGCCCGACACTTCAAAATCATGCTTGGCATCCCTCACCATCGGCATTTGTGGCCGTAAGCCAAGAAGACTGCACCAAGGCATGGGAGGACAATGAAGACCAGTGCATGCAGCTGATGAATGAAGTGTATTTAAAGAACAAGAAGGTGGTAACCAGATGGCCACAGGTTATTCACCGTAGTGATTTCTCTGAGGAACTAAGTGATACCATCACGTTCCTAAGCAGAGTATTTGGGCTTTCTGATGCCCATTACTTTCATAAGTGGATGCTCAGGTACTTTGAGACTATGAACAAAAACATGCCTGATCAACGCTTCGAGTGGGTGGAGATCATAAGCAGCACCATATCCGAGCAGCTCCAACAACTCACCACAACGGGGAGGTTCTACATGAACTCCTACGTAGTTTATGTTGCAGCCTCGAGAGGGATTATCCAGCATTGAGCCGATGTGGGGTTTGGCCCCAGGTGAGAATATATGAGTACTACCCAGAGCTGAAGCTGGAGAACAACATCTCACAGTTCACCAAAATCAACGATGCCTTCTTCTACGGCATCGTCTGCCTATTGAGGCCCAACATGACTCACGGTCGAATGACCAAGAGCATTGTCACAGCAACGGAGAGAAGTGGGGGCCTTATTCACACAATTTCCCACCTTCACCTATCTCAGGGCAGCTAACTTCCTGGGTGAGCCCACCAAATTGCCGAGATATGCCAGCCCCAAGCTGATCCTGTTGGAGCTATCCAGATAGCTCATAACATACCACGAGAAGTGCTTGAAGAGAAAGAAGGGTGGAACTCCTTTCCCCCTTACAGTGGGCAGATACACATGCATCTCTCACCACAAAGCCCAGGAAATGGTTGCCGAGCTAGAACTGCTCAATCTAAGCACAACTTCTCGGCGAGGCCCACTTTTGATCCAAGGAATTGCCTTCCCAAGGAAAAACTTCGATCCTATCCACATTCCATAGATCGAGGACATTTATATCGACCTGTATCATGAGGTCGAGCTCAGAAGAAAGGACCATTCTCACCTGGCCCTGGCAGAGATCATTCAGTATGGCGTGGCCATTGTCCCAAAGGTTATCAAACTACCGATCAAGAAGTTGATCAGGTATATCTTGACACGGATGGGGACAAGCTGGCCATTTCTTTCAATCGATAGAACAAAGCACCCCCTAGGACCATTGAAGAAAGGGTCGAGAAACTCTGCGGAGAACGAGCAGCAGTGCGGGATGAATGGCCTCATCTACCTCGGGGTAGATTTCACTACATCTCCATTGGGCAACGCACCTGTCAGGCCAAAACATCTGCCAAAGTAAAAGGAAAGGATAAAGAGGGTGAATCAAGCTCTTGCTCGAGAAGAGGCTCTGAAAGTCCCCTTACACTTTGCAGAACAAGTTGTAACTCTGTTCCCCGAGAAAGAAGCGGCCGAAGATGTTCTGATGGGCACATCCACTCAGGATGTTGCCACTACTACAAACTATTGAGGTCCCTTTATCCCTTCTCCCTCTCCTCCTTCTCCTCCTCGTGTGACCCAAGCGACCATTCCTTTGGTCGTATCCTCTCCCCATCTTCTACTTGTTCCCCCTCCTCTTCCTCCATCTTCTCTTCTCTCGCGGAGCTGTCCCCACCATTTCTTCTCTCATCTCTCGGCTCCCTTCCTTTCCCACGTCTTCCTCCCCTACGGTATCCTTCCTCCCTTGAGCACTTTCTTGGCCTCCCTCTCGATGTCGCCACCAAGTGTCTCTACGCACTTTCCCTCCACTACTGCAGCTGCCCCCTCTTCCACTTCTGGTCCCACTCCCATAAGTCAGCATGGATCTCCCGGCATGAGCAGTAAAAAAGGAAAGTTCTATCGCACCGATGGACTTCTCGTCATCCCATCAAAGGGCTAAGAAGCAAAAATCCTATAACCGCTTCTCTCGAGTGCATCGGGAGAGAGAGTAATGGAGATTGCGTATCCCGATCCTTTAAAGGATAAAAAGGATCTATCTCCGACAGATTATACAGTGACCCAAGTCATGATGGGAACATCTTCTAAAAGCCTTCAGGGAGAGGCCCTATCTGCGGTGATGCCCTTTGCGAAACTCCGGGAAGCGAAAGGAAGAAAAAAAGGCTATTAAAGGAAAAAACAAACATCTTCTCCAAGCCTTGCAGAAAATGGGTAGTGCACCTCCTACAACTGCCACCGAAACTCCTGAGCCCCTGAGCCAAGGATAAGATAAATGAATACGCCAAAATCGGTGAGCAAGGTATGGCAGTATCCACTGGAGAGACCAAATCCTCAAGGAAAGTGAGGGAGTAATCGTCAAGTTCACCGAGTTGTATCAGAACATCAATCAGGCGAACAAGGCACTCCAGGTGATTGCGGGACCCATCTCCGAAGAGTTGGACCATGCTAGGATGTAGCATGAGACCTTCCAGAAAATGCTCGACTGTTCAGTCAAAGATCTGGTCAAGTTCGGCGTCTTCGATCACCCCAGAGCCCCAACAAAATCCTTTCTACTTTGGACTACCAGGTCGATCAGTTGGAGTTTGTCCTCGAAAAGATAGATAAAGTCAAAGAGGAAGCCTTGGAGGCTATGCACCAGATGGAGCAAATCATCCTGAGAATGTCCCCAGGCTTGCTCACTCCTTCTTTCACCTGAGGAAGGCAGACCAAACTATTCGGATCTTTAAGGAGATCGTCTCGCAAGGGTTAGGGCCAGAAGCCACTTTCGACACCGAATGCATCAACAACCTTCTGGCCTATCGTGACTTTATAGGGTTCCTGATAGAGGCGGGAAATGAATATGCCAAGCTCCCAGAAAGGCTCGTGGATGAACGTGAAACTTGTGAAGTTATCAGTGATCGCCACAAGGATCCTGCTCAGGATCAACTTCAGCCCATGATCAGCAAGTTCATGGAATATCGGGCCCATTTAACATCACTTCTCCCGAGCAACAACAGAAGCAGGACACTCCCTTTCGGCCGCGAGACGATGATGAATAGTCTCCTTCCTCTCGATCTTCTTTTTGTAAATATCTAAGAGTATGTTGGCACAAATGATGACATCATCCATGTTGCACCATGGGATGATGTCATCCACCAAGTTGCCAAAGTCAACAGTTGACTTTTAGATATTTTGTAGATACTTTGTAATTAAGTCGTTGGTTTCTTTTTGTCTTCTCTCTTCTCCTTCTTCTATATATACTTGAATACTTGTTGTATTCAAGGGTGGATACTTTTCAGATGAAAAATAGAAGTAAGAAGAAAAGACTTTGAGCTTTTTGTAACAGAAGGAAATATTAATACAATATTTAGACTTTGTGTTGAATACATGTTATACATCAGAGCTTTCTTATGTTAGATCTGTATGTTTGTTCTATTGAATCTACTTCTACTTTATTGTCATTTATTCATCAGTATTGCTTTGTTCGTCTATGTGAGTAAGTTCGGCTCTGTTTACTACCAGCCCAAAACATAGACCCTCTGACCTTTCTACTTTGGAATTCATTTCTTTTCTCCCTTCAGATCTTTCCTATCTCCCCACCTCACTTCTTCCCCTTCTTCTTATAGTTGAGAAATACCTCTACTGGGATGAGATCCCAACCCCCAAAGGTAGAATATTGTGAGACTTGCACAGATTCTGTTGGTAGAATAGCAATAAACCAGTTTCACTTTCTTTGACTCAAGAGGGCTATGCCCTGCACACTGTTGGCTCATCTATCCATAGATCTGTCCACCCGATAGATTTTTAGGACCAACAATTTTTGGCGACTCTATTGGGGATCGAACAGATCTAACAGATCTATGATAGTGGTATGTTAGAAAATCGGTAAAAATCAAAAAAATCACTACCTGTTTGCAAATTTTAACTTTTGTTCAAAATCCAAAATTTTTGCAAAAGTGACCCAAACTGAAAATTTTCTTCAGAGGTCCATAGATCTGGGCTAGTTAGAGATCTTTAGTTCGCTGAGTTTTTACAAAAATCTATATTTTTCGTAGATCTGAGTTTTTGACAGTTTACCAAAATTTTCAAACTCTTTAAAAAGTCAACTCTAGATCTGAAAATCAGCTTACTAAGCTTTACCATCATTTTATCCTCATTGATCTTTGTCATTAAAACCACAATCGGTTGTTAAAAGAGGGATAAAATTAAATATTTAGAAAAGTACATGCTGCTGATTTTTGTCAGAAAATTCAAAAAATCAGCAAGTACAACCAAAAAGAGTTTTTAGGATTTGCTCCAAAATATTACAGATCTGGAAGGTACACTGGCGGGTGAACCATTTACTCGTAGCAGGAGAGCTCGTGGAGAAGTTGATCCTACTTTCGATCTACTTCAAAGGCACAACTTCAGTGTTACACCAGCACGCTTCTCGTCGCTAAGCTCAGCTGACCGGTCATCCAGGAGTGTCTCACCTCCATGAAGGAAGCACCTCTCACAAGGTGCATCCACATCACTTTGCAGTGCTTTGTTGCTCAGTGGGACCATCCTCCCAGCACGCGTTCTCTTTCCAGCTGTTCAAATGGCAGTGCCATGGGGAAATGCTATGGGCCCTTTGGCTTTACCACATCCTGTTCACGCGCTCCCACACGGAAACCGAAAGAATTTTCCTAAATTTGATGGGAGCGGGAACCAAAGCACAGATTCACACATATCCGCATTCATCATGTCATGCAGTATCCTGGATGTGACCCATGAAGATGTGTCAGTTCACCTCTTTCTGGAAACCTTGCGACCACCCGGCGGAATGGTTTCAGCATTTGCCGGCCGGATCTATTACTAGTTGGGCCACCTTACGAACTACATTTGAAGAAAGGTATAAGCCTTCCGAGGACGCATTCACATTGCTATCAAAGATCACTCACTTTAAAGAAGGAGGTCAATGAAACCATGCGCGATTTCATCACCCGTTTCAACTCACTAATCAATCGAGTTCCACTACCATGCTTTGCCAACGCCAAAAATCAAAATGTTTCTTCGTGAACGCCATGAGCTCAAAAGTAAGTTTCTTACTCTTGCAAGAACAAGTTACTACTCTTGGTTCTCGCCCAAGCTGCTGCCATACGGATTGAAGACAACTTGCTAATATCTGGCGAATTAAAAAGAGAGCCATCCAAGCTTAAAGCTTCGGCCCTTCTCCCACCACTTCATCTGATCCGGCATTCAAAAGATGGCAAATGACTTGCTTGCATTAAAAAAGCAGTAGCTAGCTCAAGCTTCTCCTGGCACTTCATACCGGGATATTCCACGGAGGAACTTTACTTCTAACAACATCTCACAAAGGCCCCGCCTACCCACAACTGCTCCACGGTTGGCGCTTGAGGCCCCTCCGATCAATGCTTTAGCTGAAATCGAAGAAGAGGAGAAAAATTATGAAGAACCTTCATCGCCAGGTGAAGATGATCAAGATGTCGGTGAACCGACTGGTGACTCTACTATTGGGTATATGGAATTTGATGAGGAAGAATCTAACGAAGAGGAGGGTACCCAAGGATATGCAAGTGGATAGTCATATGCTGTTTTTACCCACTCTCGCGAGGAAAAGAAGCGAGAAGGCTGCTTTGCAGAGAAAAGAAAAGGCCGTGTCACACACGCCTCCAACCATCGCTAAAAGAGGTAGTCCCCTTCCTTCTCAACTTGTTATTAAGTCTTTTTCAAGAAAAATATTTTTCCCCTATCTCCCCTCCGAATCAGTCCTCTCATGTTCCTATCAAGACCAGTAATCCTACCCTACCATTGCAAATGAGGGACTCATTCCTTCATCAACACAACCCTTGGCCGCGTTTGACATAATCGATCATGCTAAAAAGACCAAAATCTAGATGTAAGAAGAATATCTTGATCAAATCCCGAGCAGCTTGTAAGGTTGACCGAATACATCCAAAGCAAGCTATCATAACTACTCAGGTTTCCCCGAAGGGAATCCTTTCTACTCCTCCTGCATCTCGCATAAATGTTGCCTCAACATCTGCATCGGGAAAGATAGAACCTTTTATCTCTCCCTCCTAATCAATGGCCACAAACTAAGCAACTGCATAATTGATTCTGGGGCTTCCGATAATGTCATGCTAGCAAAAGTCACCCATGCCCTGGGCCTCACCCTTACTAAGCCTTTTGGCAGATGTTATTCCTTGGAAACCAAACAGGTTCCGTTGATTGGTCAGATCAAGGACGCTCAGTTCGCATTTGCGGCGTTCCCAGAGAAAAGAGTAAAGATGACCGTCCTCGTTGCTGATATTCCGGCAGCATATGGAATTCTACTAGGAAGGAGCTTTTGCAGTGAAGTTGGTGGGGAGATTCATATGGATTGGTCTAAGGCTAGAATCCCCGTCAAAGGTATAATGCAAACATTGGAGCCGGAATCACAAAAGAAGTACCTGGTTACTAACTCCGATGACCCCAAAGCCCAAATTCTCTTCGAATCATCAGGGATGGGAAACTATTTCTTGTCTACTGAGTCTGACAAAATGGATGTCCTCATCCAAGCAGAGGATCTTAACAAGATCTGGACTTTGCAGTTTGATGGCAGTTGCGCGACTAGTGGGTGCGGCGCTGGAGCCGTGCTAATATCTCCCGAAGAGGAGATTATTCCTCTCTCTTTCAAGTTGCAGTTTTTCAACACGAATAATACTGTTGAGTATGAATCTTTGCTACTTGGCATGCAAGCCACAAAGGAAAGAGGAATCAAGAATCTGAAAGTACAGGGTGATGTAGAGCTGGTCATAAATCAAGTTAAAAGGATATACCAAGTGAAGAATGAAAGGCTCAGACATTACCACAACACGGTATGGGACAACATCGAGGAGTTTGACACTTTTTCAATAAAAGCCATTCCTAGAGCTCAGAATGACATGGCCGACTCATTAGCCATCTCAGCATCCCTCATGCTCCCTCACCCAGGTTTGAAAATAGACACATATACCATTGAGATGGTTTTCCACCCAAGCGTGCCGAGACAATTCTCAGCACTAGTAGGTATTCAACGATGACAATCAACTCATTGCCTTTCTTGAAAAAGTGGAAAATTTTAGTGAGCTTCATTTTGAAGGATCCACTTCCACATGCGTGAGTCTGTTACTGATCAGAATGGGGAATCCGAAGGAAATGATGGCATATGTCAGCTCAAAGGAAATAAAATCCCAAAGGTTTGGTTTCCCTAGAGCGGTTGTTCGATAGGCATGATCATTTTGTCAAAAGAAAAGGTGAGATGATCCTAACTCCTCCCCAGAAACCGAACCGGTCAATTTAGGTTCGGTAGAACATCCACAGTTTGTGAACATTGGAAAATGTTGCACACCCGAAGAGAAGCGGAAATTTGTCAAGTTGCTGAAGAAATACATGGATGTATTGGCATGGTCCTATGCCGATCTAAAGTCTTTCAAGACCAAAGGACGTCCAACATGACATCCCATTGAAAGAGGATGTCAAACCCTTTCGCCAGAAACAAAGGCACTACAATCCCAAGGTCTCGGGTACCATCCAGGCTGAAATTTAGAAAAATGCTTGGATGCGAGATCATTTTCCTATCCATCACGATACCAGGTGGCAAAACATTGTGCCGATACGTAAGAAAAAAAAATGGTGAGATATGCATCTGCGTAGATTTTCAACCTGAATCAAGCATCCTTAAAGGACAACTACCCACTTCCCATAATGGATCAGGTTCTGCAAGCAGTGACTGGATCAGAAATGTTGTCCATGCTTGATGGTTTTTCTAGCTATAATCAGATTGAAGTCTCACCCGAAGACCAATTCAAAACAACATTCACTACCCCTTGGGGTACATTCGCTTCTACAGCAGGATGCCTTTTGGTCTTAACCAATGCTGGTGCCACTTTTCAGAGGGCCATGGACTTCGCATTCAAAGGAATGATGGGAAAAGTCATCGTAGTTTACTTGGATGACTTAACTATGTTCTCTAAGCAGTGAAATGATCATTGTGATCATTTGGAGCAAGTATTGATTAGATGCCGAGAGCATGGGATCTCCCTGAATCTGAAAAAGTCTATTTTTGGAGTCACAGAAGGAAAGTTATTGGGACACATTGTAAGCAAGGAAGGATGAAAAGATAGATGCCGAAAGGGTTAAGGCTATTCAGAGCCTTACTTTACCTACAAGCAAGACCGGCGTTCACTCTTTTTTCGGAAAGGTGAACTTTCTCAGGTGCTTTGTTCCCGACTTTGCTGAAAAGACTCACCACATATCAAACATGATGAAAGGATCACCAACTTTCCGGTGGAGCGAAGAAGGAAAGAAGTCATTCGAAGATATAAAAGCCTCCATCACTCACGCACCAGTCCTGGTATGTCCCGATTTCTCCAAGGATTTCATTATGTATAGCTATGCATCTGAGCACACTGTGTCAGCCATCTTAATGCAAAAGAATTCTGAGGATGTTGAATCCCCGATTGCGTTTATGAGCTCTCCTCTCAAGCCTCACGAATTAAAAATGTCTCAGTTGGAAAAACATGCCTTCGCCATTGTCAAAGCAGTTAAGAACTTCAGGTACTACATTCTAAACTCTCATACGGTAGTTCTAGTTCCTGACACGGCAGTCAAGTCCATCTTAACTCAACAGGAGTTAGGGAGTTTGCGAGGAAATTGGATTGCAAAAGTCCAAGAGTATGATCTAGATATAAAACCCACCAAGCTGGTAAGGGGTAAGGGCCTATGTCAGCTTATGGCTGAAAACCAAGGTTCAGAAGACCCTGACGGGGAAAAGATGATTGCACCGATGGAGCACAAAGCCAGCTGGAGAAAGCCGATTCACTACCCATGGTTCTATTTGTCGCGACCAGCTGACGAATGGTATTCTGATATTGCTTTCTTTCTCACTTATGGTGAATGCCCAACTCATCTAACTACAAAGGAGAAGCGTGCTATAAAGCTCAGAGCAGCCAGATATGTCATCTGGGATGACGGTTTATACAAACGTGGAATAGATGGCATCTTCTTGCGATGTGTTGACAAGCCACAGCAGATAAAGTTACTTGAGAGTTTTCATGATTCGGCCTGTGGTGGTCACTTCTCCTCTTCTGTGACAGCACACAAGATCATCTGGGCTAGGTACTATTGGCCAACGCTATTTCAGGATACAACCACTTGGGTAGCAAAGTGTGAGCCTTGCCAGCAATTTGTTGGTAAGCCAAAATTGGCTACTTTTCCCCTCAGGCCGGTCATCATTGATGAACCATTCAGGTAGTGGGGAATCGATTTTATCGGTGCACTCAATCCCCAATCGAGTGCGGACATAGTTATGTCCTAACAGCAATAGATTACTTCACCAAATGGGTGGAAGCCATACCTGTCAAGCATGCCACTTCCGAGGTTGTTTGTAGTTTCATCAAAGAAAATATCATTGTCAGGTTTGGCATTCCAAACAAGATTGTTGCTGATAATGCTTCCAACTTCTCTTCACGAGAAGTTATTAGTTTTTGCTATGAATACGGGATAACCTTGGCTCATGCCTCGGATTATTACCCCCAGGAAATGGTCAGGCAGAATCCAGTAATAAAAACTTAGTGACCATCATACGGAAGCTAGTTGATGAGAATCGTGAAATGTGGCACAAGTCATTATATGACGCTTTGTGGGTGGACCGCATTACTCCCAAGAGGTCTCTCGGTATGTCACCTTTTCAAGTGTTATATGGGACCGACGCCGAGCTTCCCATTTCTGCGGAACTTCCTGCTCTGCGCTTGGCACGAGCGATCGAAGATGAGACTTTCCAAAATTCTCTTGAAAAGAGGATCATGTATCTAGCAGAGCTCGAAGAAAAGAGAGTAAGAGTGGTCGACAGGATCACCGAACATCAGAATCAGGTCAAGAGACTGTTCGATAAAAAAGCTAAGCAAAGAGAGTTCCAGGTGGGAGACCTCGTCCTTTTGTGGGACAAATGAGAGAGAGCCAAAGGGCATGCATGGGAAATTTGATTCTCTATGGAGAGGGCCTTTCAAGATCAAACAACTCAATGGAGAAATAGCTTCTATCTCTCGTATCTAGATGGAACTGATCTCCCACTTCCCTATAGCGGGCAGCACCTCAAAATATTCAGGAAGTAGAGCTTGCTCTCTTCTTTGTACAATTTGCTTGTTGTGTTTGCTTTCATCGTGTGTTTGCTTTTGTCGTCGCCCTTGTTTTTGACTCTCTAACCCAATGGATAGGCACATGTTGATCTGGGGTTCTCTACCCTTGAGTTTCGCTCAAAGATAGTCCCCAGAAAGAGCCAGTTGTTATCCTGTAAAATTGTGAGGGCAATTTTATAGGTAACCATACCAAATTTTGTCTGGTCCCTCGTCGGGGACCCCTCTGCGTTCGGAACATTGCAAAATCCCTTTCCGGGAAATCTAGTTCTCCGAACTTAGCCATTTTGGTCCCTTTTTGGCTGGGCACACCTTTTATCTATGTGTACACAGAGTAAATCTGCGCCCCCTTCATTTCCTTTGGCACACCGTTTGATGTCGACACATGTTTTGGTGCGCCTTCCATGATGCATGCCATTCTTGCATGTGCCAAGGCGCATGCGCCTTCATGTTGGCACATTAATTGTTGCGCCGTGTTTTGGTGCGCCAAAGGGCGCATGAAATGGGGTGTTGACAGTCTTAAAATTGCGCCAAAGGCGCAAGTATCCCTGTGTTGACACGTATTTATCCATGCCAAAGGCGCACCATTTTACGTGTCGACACATGTTTTGGTGTGCCTCTTGAAAAAGTGGTTGGCACATTTATTGCACCTTTGCCTATATATAGGCGCATCCACCTGTCACTTTCACCAGTCGAAAAACACGTGATAACTTTTTCCTCTGCACCTGTCAGCACGCCTGTCATCCTCGTGTCACGTTCGTGGACCCCATTTCACTCTCACATTCTATATATTCCGGGTAAGTGGTCCTTGTTACTCTCATGTTTTAGTTTTGTTGTTGGTTGTTTGTGTGGTAGGATAATGGATCTAAGTGAACCATAAAACCCCTCTTTGCTTGATTTTTTTTTCCTCCCAAGCTCTTCCTCCTCTTTCCAGATCTGCTTTGTAAAGGGGCTCTGCCTCAAAAATCACTTGGATCTCTTCTGTTGTGCCCCCCCTTCACCATCTAAAATCCAAAGAAAAAAAAAGCTTAAAAATCACAAACCTATCGGAGAAAGAAGAAAACTTTAAGTTCGTTTAAAACTACATTTTCCTCTTGGCGCATTCGCCATTCCTTGCACAAAAATACGGTCACGCCCGAAGGTGCACTTTTCTTGCTTACACAGTGCACCCAACCCTACGCCCTTTGGCGCACTTGAAAAACTATGTTACATTGAAATATTTGCACCATTGGCACACCCTGCCCCCATGCAACACCAATATTACTTGCGCCCAGTATAAAAAAACTAATAAATGCGCGGCGCATCCCCTCTTACAGCAACACAATGTCATCATGCAAGCCTTCCCTGCGCCATGCCAAGTTCCCCTTTTTCACACATAAAGTCTATGTTACACACATCAACCCTGCGCCCTTGGGCACCGAAGTTCCATGTAACATGAAAAATATATGCGCCATTGGCGCATCCTATCCCCGTGCAACATGAAAATTATCTGCGCCCAGTATAAAACACATATGAATGGCGCAGGCGCACTTTTGCTTACAACAAAAAAATGTCATGTGCAGCATCCTTGCACCTGCGCCCTTTGGCGCTAATTTGTTCCTTGTAACACCCTTCTTCTATGTGCCATACTATTAACCCTGCAGCCTGCAGTGTTCATGCACCTATGCCCTGAGGCCTTAAAATTGCTAACTCCTCATTCTTTCATATGCTTTAATGGAAGATCTAACAGCTAACATGGCTCTTTTGCGTTGGGTTTCACTTCTTCTTCTTGCAGATCAGCAACTGAACTTCAGATCCACATATGTCTACATCAAGCAAGAGACCGACCAAATCAAAGGGCAAAGCTAAACTTACAGAGGAAGAGATGAAGTACAAGTATCAGAGGGTCAGAATGCCTGAGTCCCAGGCAGAATGTGACCTGGATATAAGAGACTCTGAGCTCGGTCACATTGACATGGAAGATTTCTGGGCCAGAACCAGGAGAGTCACGGGGAGTCCTTGGATGGACAAACTAGTAGGTAGTGGCCTGCATTTTCTTTGGGGATCCCGTCGGTGCGATGAACAATGAATTCATGATGGTAGTGGCCCGCTGCTACAACAAAGACACGAGGTGTGTCCAAAATGAAAAGGGCGAAGTCATGATCAACCTTACTGCCCGACACTTCGAAATCATGCTTGGCATCCCTCACCATCGGCATTTCGTGGCCGTAAGCCAAGAAGACTACACCAAGGCATGGGAGGACAATGAAGACCAGTGCATGCAGCTGATGAATGAAGTGTATTTAAAGAACAAGAAGGTGGTAACCAGATGGCCACAGGTTATTCACCGTAGTGATTTCTCTGAGGAACTAAGTGATACTATCACGTTCTTAAGTAGAGTATTTGGGCTTTCTGACACCCATTACTTTCATAAATGGATGCTCAGGTACTTTGAAACTATGAACAAGAACGTACCAGATCAACGCTTTGAGTGGGCGGAGATCATAAGCAGCACCATATCGCGGCTCTCCAACAACTCACCACAACGGGGAGGTTCTACATGAACTCCTACGTAGTTTATGTTGCAGCCTCGGAGAGGGATTATCCAGCATTGAGCCGATGCGGGGTTTGGCCCCAGGTGAGAATATATGAGTACTACCCAGAGCTGAAGCTAGAGAACAACATCTCTCACAGTTCACCAAAATCAATGATGCCTTTCTTCTACGGCATCGTCTACCTATTGAGGCCCAACATGACTCACGGTCGAATGACCAAGAGCATTGTCACAGCAACGGAGAAGTGGGGGGCCTTATTCACACAATTTCCCACCTTCACCTATCTCAGGGCAGCTAACTTCTTGGGTGAGCCCACCAAATTGCCGAGATATGCCGGCCCCAAGCTGATCTTTTTGGAGCTATCCAGACAGCTCGTAACATACCACGAAAGTGTTTGAAGAGAAAGAAGGGTGGAACTCCTTTCCCCCTTACAGTGGGCAGGTACACTTGTCTTTCCCACCACAAAGCCCGGGAAATGGTTGCCGAGCTAGAACTGCTCAATCTGAAGCACAACTTCCCGAGGGCCCACTTTTGATCCAGGAATTGCCTTCCCAGGCAAAACTCTTGATCCTATCCACATTCCATAGATCGAGGACATTTATATCGACCTGTATCATGAGGTCGAGCTCAGAAGAAAGGACCATTCTCACCTGGCCCTGGCAGAGATCATTCAGTACGGCGTGGCCATTGTCCCAAAAGGTTATCAAACTACCGATCAAGAAGTTGATCAGGTATATCTTGACACGGATGGGGACAACTGGCCATTTACTGCAATCGATAGAACCAAAGCACCCCAGACCATTGAAGAAAGGGTCAAAGAAACTCTGCGGAGAGACAGAGCACTGGTGCAGGATGAATGGCCTCATCTACCTCGGGGTAGATTTCACTACATCTCCATTGGGCAATGCACCTATCAAGCCAAAGCATCTGCCCAAAGGTTAGAAAGGCAAATAAAAGAGGTGAATCAAGCTCCACTCGAAGAGGCTCTGAAAGTCCCCTTCCACCGCACAAAGAACAAGTTGTAAGCTGTTATCTCCAGAGAAAGAAGCGGCCAAAGATGTTTTGATGGGCACATCCACTCAGGATGTTGCCACTACTACAACTGCTTGAGGTCCCTTCTGTCCCTTCTCCCTCTCTCCTTCTCCTCCTCGTGTGACCCAAGTGACCATTCCTTTGGTCATATCCTCTCCCCCATCTTCTATTGTTCCCCCTTCCTCGTCATCCATCTTCTCTTCTCTCGCGGAGCTGTCCCCCACCATTTCTTCTCTCATCTCTCAGCTCCCTTCCTTTCCCACGTCTTCCTCCCCTGCAGTGTCCCTTCCCCCTGTGAGCACTTTCTCGGCCTCCCTCTCGATGCCGCCACCAAGTGTCTCTACGCACTTTCCCTCCACTCTGCTGCCCCCTCTTCCACTTCTGGTCCCACTCCCATAAGTCCAGCATGGATCTCCCAGCATCTGAGCCAGCAAAAGAGGAAAGTTCCTATCACACCGATGGACTTCTCCATCATCCCAGCAAAGGGGCTAAGAAGCAAAATCCTATAACCCGCTTCTCTCAGAGTGCATCGGGAGAGAGTAATGGAGATAGCGTATCCCGATCCTTTAAAGGATAAAAGGATCTGTCTCCGACAGATTATACTGATGACCCAAGTCACGATGGGAACATCTTGAAAAGCCTTCAAGGGAGAGGCCCTATATCTGCGGTGATGCCCTTTGCAAGAAACTTCGGGAAGCGAAAGGAAGAAAAGAGGCTATTAAAGGAGCAAAATAAACATCTTCTCCATGCCTTGCAGAAAATGGGCAGTGCACCTCCTACACTGCCACCGAAACTCCTGAGCCCCAGAGCCGGATAAATAAATGAATACGCCAAAATCGGTGAGCAAGGTATGGCAGTATCCACCTGGAGAGACCAAATCCTCAAGGAAAGTGAGGGAGTAATCATCAAGTTCACCGAGTTGTATCAGAACATCAATCAGGTGAACAAGGCACTCCAGGTGATTGCGGGACCCATCTCCGAAGAGTTGGACCATGCTAGGCTGCAGCATGAGACCTTCCAGAAAATGCTCATTGTTCGGTCAAGATCTGGTCAAGTTCGGCATCTTCGATCACCCCAGAGCCCCCAACAAAATCCTTTCTACTTTGGACTACCGGGTCGATCAGTTGGAGTTTGTCCTCGAAAAGATAGATAAAGTCAAAGAGGAAGCCTTGGAGGCTATGCACCAGATGGAGAAATCATCCTGAGAATGTCCCCAGGCTTGCTCACTCCTTCTTTCACCTGAGGAAGGCAGACCAAACTATTCGGATCTTTAAGGAGATCGTCTCGCAAGGGTTAGGGCCAGAAGCCACTTTCGACACCGAATGCATCAACAACCTTTTGGCCTATCGTGACTTTATAGGGTTCCTGATAGAGGCAGGAAATGAATATTCCAAGCTCCCAGAAAGGCTCGTGGATGAACGTGAAACTTGCGAAGTTATCAGCGATCGCCACAAGGATCCTGCTCAGGATCAACTTCAGCCCATGATCAGCAAGTTCATGGAATATCGGGCCCAGTTTAACATCACTTCTCCCGAGCAATAATGAGAAGCAAGACACTCCCTTTCGGCCGCGAGACGATGATGAATAGTCTCCTTCCTCTCGATCTTCTTTTTGTAAATATCTAAGAGTATGTTGGCACAAATGATGACATCATCCATGTTGCACCATGGGATGATGTCATCCACCAAGTTGCCAAAAGTCAACAATTGACTTTTAGATATTTTTGTAGATACTTTGTAATTAAGTCGTTGGTTCCTTTTTGTCTTCTCTCTTCTCCTTCTTCTATATATACT
Organism: Taxus wallichiana var. yunnanensis; assembly: GCA_018340775.1. Classification (NCBI taxonomy): domain Eukaryota; kingdom Viridiplantae; phylum Streptophyta; class Pinopsida; order Cupressales; family Taxaceae; genus Taxus; species Taxus wallichiana. Next base: position 355,468,539 of record CM031234.1, read on the forward strand.
TGAATACTTGTTGTATTCAAGAGGTGGATACTTTTCAGATGAAAAATAGAAGTAAGAAGAAAAAACTTTGAGCTTTTTGTAATAGAAAGAAATATTAATACAATATTTAGACTTTGTGCTGAATACCTGTGTTATACATCAGAGCTTTCTTATGTTAGATCTGTATGTTTGTTCTGTTGAATCTACTCTTGCTTTATTGTCATTTATTCATCAGTATTGCTTTGTTTGTCTATGTGAGTAAGTTTGGCTCTGTTTACTACCAACCTAAAACATAGACCCTCTAACCTTTCTACTTTGGAATTCATTTCTTTTCTCCCTTCAGATCTTTCCTATCTCCCCACCTCGCTTCTTCCCCTTCTTCTTATAGTTGAGAGTACCTCTCTTTGGGATGAGATCCCAACCCCGAAGGTAGAATATTGTGACGATAGATTTTCGGCCCAACAAGACCGAAATGACATTTACTTGAGAAATGGAATGAGAACTCTTAGGTGGTGGTTAGGGCTTACCAATTGACCATATTGCATTGCATCAAACTCATAGCCTCTATTTCTTCAATCCAACCCTCAAGATGAGGCAAAATTTTAGTCATAAAAGTAATCTTTTCTTGCAAGTTGTCAAAACTTGTCATAGGGCCAACCCATGGAAAAGCTGCCTTAAAGTCATCCTTGAATGCCCCCATTTGAGTTATGGATCTAGATTGTACCATGCCTGCATCTAGTTTCTTCATTTTAAGTTGTAAATTTACATCTTCATCTGTAAGATAGCCTGCATCATCTGCATGTTCTTGTTCTTGAAAAGCTGCATCGTTAGGTGAAAAACTGAACTGATCATGAATTTTCTTAGAGGGATATGCATGTTGTTGATTCTCATCATAAAATGGAGCTGGAGGTGGGTTAAACTAGATTGAAGATTGAAATTATTGCTGATGGTGCAAGTGGGAACTCAACTATGGAAACGAAGCCATGATTGCACAACTTCATGAATGGGAGAAAAATGGAAAGATGTTGAAGGAAAGTAGATGGAAATGAGTAAAATTGAAGGTCTGCAACATAGAGAGTGGGGTACTTTTACAAATGGAGTCACCAATTGTGCTTGGGTATACCTCCTACGGCTGAAATTTCATTATGAGCACAACAACTTACTGAAATGAAGTGTACACAAATGCACACACGTATAAAAGATGTGCCACTTGTCCCACTGGGCATGCCAAAAACTGTTATCACCAAATCACTGCACCCCTGAATGGACTGAAAGTGAACACGACATTCGATGTGATTGAGAAACATTCGATCACCTCTCAAGCTATGGGACTTGAGCTCAAGATGAACCTTCGGAGAAGGCCAATTTCCTCTTCCTAAACTAAACACAGCACTACTTCTAAGGTGGATAAATGGCTAACTAGACCTATGTTAACATTTCAAAGGACTAGGGAGAGATATCTGTAAGAAATAAAACCTAAACTAGAAGTGGTGATGTACCAAGAAAGGGTGTTGCTATAAAAATTCTAGCTTTCTGATTAAGAGAGATGATCATTAGAAATAATGACATGCATTACAAACCCACTTTACATACAATACTTCAATCTTTGATAAGAACAATGACCTCCAAAACTTGCAAAAGAAACCTTGGTTGCACAGTTCACCTGCAAACATGAGAGAGGTAAATAGAAGCAACAAAATCATGAAAGGACATATAACTAATCACAAAACATAATTTCTATTACTTCAAGCACCTACACAGTGCATCATTACATCAGGAAAAGGCATAGGCTGCCATTACAATTCGAGAAGAAAATCTTGAGAGACTAAAAACTCACAACATTTCAGCTTATGAAGAGAGGGGAAGCTTTGAAAGAATGTTTGACTCCTTTTTTTTGAAATAAGAACCCCTTTTAAATTTATAGAAAACCCTGAGTGGTTGAGAGAAAGAAGGAAGAAATCCTAGAATCTAGGCTAGAATGTAAGAAAAAACTAATCATTGTTGTTGACCATGTTCACCCATTTATTGCACCTCCACGTTTTGAGGCACCACTCAAGGAACGAGGGAAACCTATAATTTGGAAATCAAAACCTCCAAAAATCCATATTCTGATGAATCCATGGCGTAGCTCTCTTTCTCCCAGTTCCAACGACTATAATTTTTTGAAAAAATGGGTAACCGGGAAGAAAGTTGTGGCTTCTTGAGCAAAAGGAACTTTTAGGCCCCCCTGGGTATTATATTCCATTAGCTCGCCAAGTCATAAAATGAATTGGAAAATTACTCTCTTACTCAAAGTGAGTTCTATATTTTACATTTGCATCATATAATTTTCTATGTCTCATTTCCACACCCGTCTTATTTTATCGACCAATGTTTTATGTTTGTTTATTTTACATTAAATAACCTCGCTAATTTTGAGACTAAATTGGTGAGCTTCTTGTTCAAACACCACTCCACCATGCATCTAAATCTCCATAATTTGCTACATCATATCATATGTCGATCCCTTATTGAATCGGTTGGCTATCTTAAGTGTAAAATAAAATTCGTGATACATCTTGTGTTGAAAACACTCCAACCGCCACCTCCAACTTACATGTGCCCAATTTAAATCTCCCCACATCATGGGGCTTAACTCACTCTAAACTCGATGAAAACACATGCCCACCTTATCTCTATAATGAGATCCACTTGTATAATAGCTACCCACTAATCATCATATATGATAATCGGGCTCATTTACTATCTCCACCTAGCCCTCATCATTCGGTGTTTTGGTTTAACCGTTTCATTCATTAGTCACCCACCACACACTCTGCATTAATGGTTATTGGATGGCGAGTTCCCCAAAATACCTCACTGAAATCCATGTGGAATTGGTCCACTTTGGGGATTAAAATCCAAAACAACTCATCTCAACCATTTTCACAAACCCCGAAGGCATGGACTTGCAAATCTCGAAAACCCAAAACTCTTAATTTTGGAGTTTCGGGCTTTCAGCCTTTGGACTCTTCTAGCTTATTTTTGTCAACTCGGCGAGTGAGTTCCAAACCCAAAACATCTAAAATCCCGAAAGGGATATGCTTGAAATAAACTACCCATTCTTTCGATCGTAGATGCACTTTCTTCACAAGGCTAACTTTGATCTCATGTACATTTCTAGCCACCGATAAAAGGCCTCATAACTCATGTAAAATCTCTTTATAAATTCTCGAAAGACATCCATTGTGCTCGAATTCTCCACGGCATGTCCTAGTTCCAACTCACTACAATACCACACTTGATTCTCCGAGCCCACACGTTGACTTCAAACCTATGATCCATGCTCATATTTTCCGAGACACTTTCACAACAAGCTTGATTCATTTTGGGCTTAGGTTGAGCCTCATTTTAATGCCAAATCTAACATAGCATGAACCCACAAGCTATTTTTCCGTCACGAGCTGAGCCCATAGCTATGTTGATCATGCTTCTCAACCGATCAAGGTATTCACCTATCTCAGCGAGTCATTTATCTCCATCATTCCACTACCCAGGCTTGTTGACTCAAAGAGCTAAAATACGTGCTACTCTTCCTTCATTACCCAACACACTTTCCAATCAAGTTCAACAATTTCTTGCTCCAAAACACTCATGATGATCACCATTCCTAAGTGACAAGGGCCCTCCATGTGGCGTCGGACACCGTAAACTCAAAAACTCGATCGCCAAGATCTTACTACAGCTCGAGACCTCGACATTTCACTCGCCGATGAAATTATTCATTCGGCCGACCAACTTTCCTTCACCGTGTTTTTGGTTACCTTATATTAAAGAGATCAAAAAAATAATCCAACATGTGTGCTTTCCTTTGCGTATCGAAACAAATCTAAAAATTACTCAAACTCGCGGCACTCAAAGATTCCCTTACATGGATCCCGATTCGGATGTTTGAGGAATTCGATCAAGCCATGCCCGTAAGTCTACTTGAGTCGGTCATGGCCGAGCTCACACCTTTGTCTCAATCTCAACATCGTGTAGGCATCAATGTGGAATAATGGACACTCTATAAGGGGGTGCGTCTCCATGCTCATTGAGCAACCGCCTCCCCAGATCGCGGACCCCATCCGCGCAGGGTAGTGCACGAGGCGCTATCCAGGGAGCCAGAGGGACTCCCGCCGAGGAAAATGGTTGGCCAGGCATGGGTTGCGGTTGACGACCTCACATGCATGTGCCTACAAAAGATCTGGGCGAGTTGGGCAAGTTAAGTGCGCAGGCAGAAAATGGGTGACCTCCCAGGAAGTTCCCAGTGGCGCACCAATGCAACTCTTGAGGGCTATTGAGTGAGTAAGAGTTGTGCATGGGGAATTGAAAGGACCATCTTTGTGAGCCCAAGGATGTCTCGAATCAAGGTTTATCCGAGCCGGGTGGGTGAGCTAGGTTGCTTGCACTTAGGAATAGTGCGGGGTGTCTTGGAGTGAAGAACTTACCCAGTGTATGTGACGCGGCGAGAGCCGGCAACTCATGTGGGCGATGCAGAGGTAGAGCGGGAGTTGGTTTGAAGCATGAAGACCTTATACAATAAAGGCCTTGCATTAAGAGTGCAGTGCATGCCTAAAGAGCCATATGAGCATGGCAAGATAAATAAGACCAATGGGATGAACTCATAACCCCACCAAGTGGAGTGTGGAACACTTGGTGCACTGGACATTCGAGAGGATGGGGTGTTCAGCGAGAACTTGGAGATATACTCTACCCTTGCGGAGTATGTCCATGCAGAGATGTGCACCGTGGATCAGCAGTGGGACTCCAGTGTTAAGTGCTAGTGGACTTGGGGAGACCTTTGAGGTGGCAACGTCCTTAGAAGCAGAGTTCATGTGGGAAACAACCAAGAGGCGTGATGGAGTGAGACTAGGATCCAAAGGTCGAAATGGAGGAGAAGTAACTCAGACACGAGCGAGCCAAGTGTGGCGAGCTCCTCAACCTTGCAGAGGTTAAAACAACATAGATGAGTCGAGTGCTCACATAGATGTATCGGAGTGGGCCGGAGCGCGGATGCGGAGTGGGTGCGGTAGCAGAGGCCGAGACTCATCGGTGGAGTGGACAGAGGATGGTTCACATGGTGATGCGCACATGGTGGGATGAGTCAAGGACATTATGGTTACGGTTGCGGTGTGGTGAGCTGATAACCAGGGGTAGATACTTGAGAAGTCAATGCGGTCTGGATGCAAACGGGTGTCTCAAAGAGTAGGCACGCCAATGTCAGTGGCCATGGCATCAAGGTGAGATCAGAGGTTGGATTGAGCCGAGGGAAGAAGAGTACCTCACCTGTATGTGATGTGGTCTACAAAGATGGTGAGCTTGTAGTGCTCCCTGTAGGGATCTTTGGTGTTGTGGACTTGGGTGACGGATCAGTCAAAGCAGGTCGGGGTGAGTAGAGGCTCACACCGGGAAGGACTCAAGAGGAGGAATTCCCCCGTTGGTGCACGCGTAGGTGACCGGCGTGGCAACTCAGGTAGACTCATGGATGGATGACAGATAGGTGCATGTGATGCTCCTTAGTGGCCTTGTGCAGAACAGTTGGATGTTCGACAGTGAGCCGGCCAGCGGCATGAAGCTGGGTCAGTGATGAGTCATGGAGGCATGAGTTGTGCATTCCCTCAGGTGAACTAAGAAGGCATATTAAGAGCTCCCGGCGGTTGTATGGGAAGCTGTGGTATTCGGTGAGTGGTCTTCTAGAGTAGTTGTATGGGCAGCTGTGAAGGGTGTTGGAAGGGTTCACTTGTGCATGTGTTGGAGATGTAGTTGGGGAATGGGTGGTGGATGAAGACGAAGAAAGGCGTAGTCTGGGACTACTGGAGTAGCTTGATCCTCTAAGGTGAGTGAAAAAAATTAGTGTCTCAGTGCCGCATGTTGGCTAGTGAAATCCGCTGCAAAGCTAGCCCCGTGACAGCTGGTATCAAAGCTTTTGGAGAGTTAATGTTGTACTTGATACGCAGCGTGACAACTGTTATTAGTGCATTTGAAGTGATGCTCTCTTTGGTACCTAGAGCACAATGAGCATCGGTGCTAGAGTTGGGAACAGAGTGTAAACCAGTGCGAGTAGTTGGCGAAAGAGCTCTCAACTTCAGGCGTGTGGGATGTTGATTGAAGAACAAGTGGCAGACTAGGGAGCCAACGCAATCAACATCGTTGGTGATCGGATGGGTGGGACACCAACGCGGTTGGGCGGAGCAGAAGTAGACTGGTGTGTGCTTGTGAAGCAACATCAGATTGAAGTGCCCAACCTAATGTGCGGCTATGCAGAGTCGTACATGTTTGCGGGAGTTGGTTGTTGGACGAATTGGATCAGGAGCTGAGTCTTGTGAAGATTGGCAATCAACGGTGTTGGCGATCGGAAGGTGGGACACCAACACAACTGGATCAAGAGGAGCAGTTATGTTCCAGATAAGAAGAAGACTGGTGTGGGCCTGGGCAGCATCAGATCAGAGTGATCTAGCGGAGTATCAGGGCTAGTTGAGCCTTATTGATGTCACAGTGGAATGAATGAAGCCAGTGAACTTTCTCAGCTGTAGACCAGAGGGTTGATGAGGAAGGAGTCATGCAATTGCGACAGTGGTCGACATGGCGTTTGGTGATCAGGGTGTTGTAGACCCGTGCAAGTGTCAAGAGTTGGCACTTGTGCAATGCAAGTAAGCCAGTGCAGGTTGCTAGAGACTTCGTGGGAGAAGAAGGCCAGTGGTTGAACAGATCTCAGTTGTAGAGGAGGTGACAGGGAAGCATACAGTGTGGGCTGGGTAACGTCACTTAAGTGGGCAGTTCACGTGGAGGCTGGTGCAGAACTTACTCCTAGCAGTTTTGGGTGAAGGGATAACACTTGGTAGAGTTCAGGTGTAGTGGCAGAGTAACTTGAAAACTCGGTAGGTGTGAAAGCACTGAGTAGCGTGATGACTCCCCAGAAGTTGTTGACAGACTTGTACATTGTGGACGGCTGAAATGTAGTGTTTGTGTGTGATATCATGTTGATACTCGAGCCATGAAGTGGAAAAAGTGGCTCTCCCTTGGCAAAATCATGGTGGTGATTTTGTGAAACCTCAGAATTTCAGGTTGGCAACAGTGGCAGTGGCTACATTCCGGAGTAAAGCAAGAGTTACGTTTTTGGAAGTGCTGGTTGGTTGAAAGTGGTGGTGAGTAGATCAGTCAAGTTGTAGTGAAATGAGGTATTCATGGTGAAGATTTTGCCAGAAGATCAGCATCAGAGGCACAGTGGTGGTTTGGTGTTGGTAGAAGTGCTAAACAAGGGCAGCATTGTGGTGAAGTTTGCGGTGAGTAGGCCCCCAGATCAGTTGGAGAATTTCATGTTACGTGTGGAAGCATGGTGTGACCAGTTCCAGTAGCAGTGAAACCTTGCAGTGGTTCGTCAATCAGCATGGAGGTTGGCGGTTCTCCAGTTATGCAGTGAATGTTGTGCAAGAAGGGCTCAGAGCTTGGCAGGGCAGCTTGTACATCATGCAGAATTCCTAAGAGGTTGTGGGAATTGCAGAAGGGGTATCCCATCAGACATTGTGTTGGATGTTTGGTGAAGTGTAGTTTAGTGGAAGGGAGCTACAACGACAAAAGTGTTGAGTGATTTGGCACTTTTTGTCCCGAGCACAGGGAGTTAGCACAGCGAGATGTTGAAGAGACTGAGTTGTGTTATGTCAGCGTGACCGAAGTGTTCCGTGTGTATTTGCATGTGAGTAGTGCATTTACATTTTGTCCAAGTGTTGCGAACACTTGCATCCTTTGCACAGGCTTGTGAAGTCTAGCATCGGCGCCATGGGCATCGCCACTTTAAGTGGGGGAGAATATAAGGGGGGTACGTCTCCATGCTCATAGAGCGACCGCCTCCCCCAGGATGGGCAGACCCCATCCATGTAGGGTAGTGCACGAGGTGCTATCCAGGGAGCCAGAGGGACTCCCAACCAAGGAAAATGGTTGGCCAGGCATGGGTTGGGGTTGACGACCTCACATGCATGTGCCTACAGAAGATCTGGCGAGTTGGGTGAGTTAAGCGCGCAGGCTGAAAATGGGTGACCTCTCGGGAAGTTCCCGGTGGTGCACCAATGCAACTCTTGAGGGCTATGGAGTGAGTAAGAGTTGTGCATGGGGGAATTGAAAGGGAAATGTTGTGAGCCCAAGGATGTCTCAGAATCAAGGTTTAGTCGAGGCGGGTTGGTGAGCTAGGTTAGTTGCACTTATGAACAGTGCAGGGTGTCTTAGAGCGAAGAACTTACCCAGTGTACGCGGAGCAAGCTGGGAAACTCATGTGGGCGATGCAGAGGCAGAGTGGGAGTTAGTTTGAAGCATGAAGACCTTATACGATAGAGGCCTTGCATTGAGAGTGCAGCACATGCCTAAAGAGCCAAATGAGCATGGTAGACAATAAGACCAATGGGGTGAACTCACAACCCCACCAAGTGGCGTGTGGAACACTTGGTGCACTGGAGATTCAGAGGATGGGGTGTTCAGGAGACCTTGGAGATATACTCTACCCTTGTGGAGTATTTCCATGTAGAGATGTGCACCGTGGATCAGCAGTGGGACTCCAGTGTTAAGTGCTTTAGTGGACTTGGGGAGACCTTTGAGGTGGCAATGTCCTTAGAAGTAGAGTTCATGTGGGAAACAACCAAGTGGCGTGATGGAGTGAGGCCCGGGATCTAGAGGTCAAAATGGAGGAGAAGTAACTCAGACGCGAGTGAGCCAAGTGTGGCGAGCTCCTCAACCTTGTAGAGGTTAAAACAGCGCAGATGAGTCGAGTGCTCACATAGATGTATCGGAGTGCGCCGGAAGTGCGGATGCGGAGTGGGTGCGGTAGCAGTGGCTGAGACTCGGTGGAGTGGATAGAGGAGGGTTCACATGGTGGGATGAGTCAAGGACATCATGGTTAGGGTTGCGGTGTGGTGAGCTGATAACCGGGGTAGAGACTTGAGAAGTCAATGCGGTCTGGACGCACACGGGTGTCTCGAAGAGTAGGCATGCCGATGTCAGTGGCCATGGCATCGGGCGAGATTAGAGGTTGGATCGAGCCAAGGGAAGAAGAGTACTTCACCTGCATGTGATGCGGTCTACAAAGATGGCGAGCTTGCAGTGCTCCCCACAGGGATCTTTGGTGTTGTGGACTTGGGTGACAGATCAGTCAGCAGGTTGGGGTGAGTAGAGGCTCACACCCGGGAAGGACTCACGAGGAGGAATTCCCCCATTGGTGCACGCGTAGGTGATTGGCATGGCAACTCAGGCAGACTCATGGATGGATGACAGATAGGTGCATGTGATGCTCCTCAGTGGCCTTGTGCAGAACAGTGGGATGTTCGACAGAGAGCCGGCCAGCGGCATGAAGCTGGGTCAGTGATGAGTCTTGGAGGCATGAGTTGTGCATTCCCTCAGGTGAACTAAGAAGGCATATTAAGAGCTCTCGGTGGTTGTATGGGCAGCCGTGGTATTCGGCGAGTGGTCTTCTGGAGCAGTTGTATGGGCAGCTGTGAAGGGTGTTGGAAGGGTTCACTTGTGCATGTGTTGGAGATGCAGTTGGGGAATGGGTGGTGGATGAAGATGGAGAAAGGCGTAGTCTGGGACTACTGGAGTAGCTTGATCCTCTAAGGCAAGTGAAAAAAGTAGTGTCTCAGTGTCGCACATTGGCTAGTGAATTCTGTTGTAAAGCTAGCCCCGTGACACACTCAACAAATTCTCTAGAAATTAACTTCATCCTTTGTCTTTGCCGAGCTATTCATGGCTTGTCGAGCGAGTTAGTGCTTTAGCCTCACCAGGACACCGACTTTGGGTTGGGCTCAAAGGTGTCTCCCTGAAACTATTTTACCTCATCTTCTAAAAATATTGCAAGCTCGGCTTCATACTATCTTCTCTTCCTTGACTCATTCATCGTTTGACCTATTGAGAACTTGGCCTTTGTGACATTTAGAGTCATGTCGGGTTCTTCAAACGAGCTTGCTCCATATCTTGAATTGATGTGTTTGAGATCTTCTCCCCATAATACATCGATTATATGATCTACATGGTCGATTCTAGTCATTCGCCATTCATTCAACCCCCACATTACCTTGGCACATTTGTCCCGTGTGCCTCACAAAATTGGCTTCATGTTGCATCCTAACTTGATCCTTTCGGCTCACCGAGCTCCCCAATTAACCATGTCATCCATTCTGTTTGAACTCCAAAGTTTGAGTCCCAGAGAATCACCTCTAATATTTCCTACAATAGTGAACCGTAGGAAGAACCATTCACCGCTTGATCCCGAAGTTTGTGATTTCACTAACTCGCAAGAGAAAATGACTTGTAATTATCTCCTTTTAAAACTAAGATCCACATTTCCATGGGTTTGCCTCACGGGTGACTCGAGCTCTTGCTCCCTTTATTCACGTGAGCTCCGAGCTTGATCCCTGAATTTATTTCAATCATGCCATCCTATATCTCCACGACCCTCATCTTTATCTTCTCATGCATACCAAGCCTATTCCCATCCAACTCGCCACTTAGAATCTCCTTCGTTGCACATTATCATCATGAGCATGTGACATCTATGACTTGCCTTCACTCTTTCACCGAGTTATCACTTGCTATGTAGTCCCCATATCTTATTCCACCCCTGTAATAATCCTCTAAGCTCAAAATGAGCCGTATCCTCATAATGTAGGCTCTCTTTTATCCTTATCTCGAAGACCCGATCTACTTTCCTTGCAACGCCTCCTACGAGCTCTCGCAAAAATTTGAGTTTGAGCTCACCATCTCACCGTGTATTTGTAAGTTTCCCATGTATCGAGCCGAGCCTAAATTTATTTCACCAATGGTCTTATCATTCACCCAAACACCTCTGTGATGGAACTCCACCTTTTTCCAAATGATTCGGCCCATGACTTGGTGTGTTCTTATCATTTACATTTATCACGAGCTTGTCGTTGTATTGGATTACACCGTGGATCTTTCCTTACTCATCCCATGAGTTCTTCATCGATGACTCGGATTGAACCATTCACGATCTTCAAGCTTATCCCAGTGACGCTAGAATTATGAGCTTTACAAACTATATTCTGATCCGAGCCATGTTTCACTCATTATTGCTAACTCGGTGCCTTAATCCCGATGTTAAACCATGTTTTCTATGCTCACCTCGGTGACTTGTTTGATTCCAAGTGAGTGACCATTCACATTCACCCTAAACCCTACTATGCATTCCCTAAATGCCTTTGAGCTGCTTTAGTCCCAACTCAAGTCTCAATCGAGCCATGCCTTATTTGACCTCTTAGTCCTTCTCTAATCTTATGTTAATCCACCTTATCATTCACTGATGTATTGAATTAACATGGTGGCCTAGCTTATCTCTGTAATGACACTCCCTCTTCACGCACACCATGTTCCACTTTTGACTCCCTAATGTAGATTCAAAAACCAAAATGAGCTCGGTGTAGAGCTCTCTCAACGTAAATCACACTGACACACGCCAACCGGCTCACCGAGCAGCTCGACCACCTTTAGCCCGTGCCCATTTTTTATTTGTGTTAACAAATTTTCAAGTCTTACGCTGACCTTTCTTAAACTTCTAAAATTTTCTGTGAACAAGTGGGTCATGAAGGTATGACAAGACACTTGAAAAATTGTATGCCAATTTTAACCGTGTCTTTCTTGAGTTGAGCAAGTGTGGGCCCTTCCAAAGGCATTTTTCGATTACAGTGAAACTCAAGCTTCTAAGACCATGTTGTCCATTTTTTCCTAAGGGGGGTAAAAATGGAAAACACTTACCATGCCCATGTATTCGAAAGCCTAAAATTATTGCACTCCATACAACATCTCTTTTGGGCATTTTATCAAACAATTGCCACACAACCACAACATTTCCACATTTAGCATAAATGTTAATTACACAAGTTTCCACAAACATTTGATATAAACCCACTTCTAATAACAAACTCATGGACTGATTTTCCTTGTTGCAGAGGTCCTAAATGTGAACATGTTGGAAGGATGCTTACAATGGCAACAAATTTAAGATCATCATTTCAAGCTACTACCATTTGATCAAATATTCTCAAGGCCTCCTTTGCATGTCCATTTTAAGCATACCCAACAATCATTTGATTCAATGAGATTTCAACATTTTAGACATTTTTTCAAATAATTGGCATGCAATCTTTAGAGTCCCACATTTTGCATACATGGCCACAAGGGAATTCCCCACATATACATCCAACTCAAATCCATTTCTAATTACATAATCATGAAGCCGCTCACATTCTTCCAGAGATTGTAGTTGTCATTGTTAGTGAATCAAATTTCACACCTGCTAGTTAAATTTCATGAAAAACTCCATTCTAACATCTAAACCCTACACTTTAATTTTATATTCTTAAGAGAGAATTAACATTACTAAGAACATTATATATTATGAGCAGTATTGAAACCCACAATAACTTTAGTCTGTTAGACCATATGTATTTCGAGTCATTTTGTCAAACATGTCACGAGGTTTCCACATTTTGTAAACATATTTGTGAGGGATGTAGTTATCCTAAATTGAAGCATATGATTCAAATGAAATAAATAACATATTTTTGGAATATACATCAAGAGACGGGAAATAGTTGATAGGTTTCCATTCGAAGATAATAACTTTTGTCAAGTTATGGATAGCGAAGGTCTCCCTCAAAAATGGAAAAAATGATAACACAATAGGATTCAATTGGGTTCCTCCACCCAATTATATATTGGCATGGAGAGGAGTGGAGTTATATGCACCGAAAAGAGGTGAATCTTTTTATTTGTAACATCCCCATTTTAAGATACTAGAACAAGGGATTTTTTTTTTTTTATACAACGTTCTCTATTCTGAATTATGTAATTCAAACACACGTTCAAGTTTTAATAATTGTTCTCTGTCCAATTAATGTAATTCGGATCACACAATTTATTTTTAAAACCAATGTTCTCTGTTCACATATTTACAATATGGAACACACATTCAATGCCATTCAATCATATAACAGATACCATATGCTGCTGTAAATGACTCGAAGAACTACCGATCTCCCATTTTATGGCTCGGAGTTTCAGCGATCTCTCATTTCATGACTCGGCGACTTACCGATCCTTCATGTTAATCCATGCATTGTATAATAAGTATACAGGGTTCTTTTACCATTTCCGGTTATCGAAGTGATCCATTTAAGAGGCCTATCTAAATATCTGTTACTGATATTCATCTGACATCCTGCTTCTTAAACTAGGTGATTAGGACAACGCAACCAACAACTTGCGATACTTTGGCCAAATATTTTCACATGCTTTGCATGATCATATTCCTAGATGTTATACACATCAATGGAATACGTCCTTCACCTCACTTCGTCTGTTATCTAGAATGGTCTTTCCTGATCTCTGTCAGTCCTTCCGTCCAAGGTCAAGCTCTAACCCTAACTAGCAATATGAATGAGTATAGGAAGGCACTCATGGTAACTAAAGGTACGCAGACATCTTGTGTGTCGTCCTAGGTGACTCCATGTGTCTAGTTACCTTTAGTCCTCAGAGTCACTCCATATACGTGATCACATTCCTATCCTCATCTAAGTAACTTAGTACCCAACTTATGTAAACTTGATGATTCGATTCGGGAGGGCGTTGTAACATGTCAGCTACAACATTGTGTCGTCATGAAGGCCCCGCCTTCATGAAGACACCATATTGCAGCTGGCGTGTGCCAAGGTCCTACGGAATCCTCTCATCAAGGAGTACACATCCAGCTCGAGTGTGATTAGATTATAATCTTAATATTTAAGATCAATTTTCAGCAACCGTGCTGATCCTTTAACCTCGTTCCATTCATTACAGTTGTATATAGCTAAGAGAGACTCAATTTGTCTTATAGCTTAATATACGTTTACTCCTCCATATCGAAGGATCGTATATTTCCATCTTGGTTCCTTTCTTTAAGCTTCGGACTAATAGTCCACTACAACTTAACGTAGTAAGTTCAACCTATTAAACTTAACCAAGTTTTACTCCCAACTGTAATTAAATTTAGAATTCCATCTTATTAGATATCATTTACACGAGGTCCCTTCTTAAAAGAAGGTATTCAGCTATCCTCCTGAACCTTACTTCAGTTAAGGTTTGTTAACAATAGATATGTTTCCCCATATCTAATATTTTCTGAATTTAAACATTTCGAGGATATTAACGAAGTCCGAATACAAGGTTCAACTACTCCTTTGTTATTTGATATTCCTTAGCTTATATACTAATCCCGAATATCCTTCAATTAAGAGTTCATATTCATTTAAACCCCTTTTAATGTCAATCTAAATTTCATATTAACCCAAGTATGAATTAATTGCACATTCCAACTTAAAAGTTGTATTTCAGTAAAGAATAGATATTATGCCCTTTTAAAATCTATCCACTATCATTTGATTAATTCCAAATCAAGAATAACATTATATTCTCAATCTTTATTCAAACAGTTTCAAAATGATACAGCCATTAAAATATCACACTTTTCCTTGTATTCATCCATAAGATTTACAATCAATACAATTGCCAGTCCAAACGACTGGACTTCGTTTATATCAAACAACATTACAACTCATAAGGATAGAAGAATGTAATTTCTTCTTTTCCCATTTCCTCGTAGAGGAATATTAGCTATCAAATATGATCCATCCTCAGCTAATCAAAAGAAGTATCAGAAAACAACCATGTCTTCGTTTTTACTCAAGAACCATCTGCAAAATTTACTTGCACGGGTCAGTTCATTGAACTGAGCATATTAAGCACTTGTCATTAAAATGAGGTGCTTTTAATTAACTGTCTCAATAAAAGAACCCTGCTTTTATGAAACGTTAAAAAAAAAGGAAGAACATCATCCAAGAATTAAGTACCAATAAGGATGAACAGCATAACAACCCAATCATCTAATTACCATCCCAATCAGACAAAAGGATTACTACCCTTTTTCCCAAATAATTACTACAAGAAGTAATTTCCTTCAAACAGTTCCAGATTAAAACATCTGTAAGAACTAATACACCTATGTATATCTTTGCTGTTCTAATGTAAATGCTATCAATTCCATTCCCTTACAATAGTTAAAGAAAAGATTCACGTAATAGATTTTAAATAAGACTTCCAACAGAACCACTTTCCTTTCCTTTCATACTACTCGTCTAATTTCAAACAATCAAGCTGAAGAGAAAAGTAGTCATTCACCATGAACTCATTGGTGTCAATCCTCAAAATTCAACAACAGAATAATACTTCTTTCAATTCAGAAGAAAGTAAACAGCAATTAAATGCAAATGATTACGCCTTAGGCAGTACAAAATTCATTTCATAACAAGTATAGAATTTCAACTGTATAAAAGAAGAATTGATCATTACTTCAATTACCCATCCAACACTCTCTTTCCTTTCATCATAACTGTACTAAATAATTTAATCCAGACGTGATATCAATCAATGATAACAGCCCAAAGAGAAGTAAATAAAATCAATAACCAAATAAAAGGAGGATCATATTACCTCTTCTTACTGTCTAACCAAATATTCACTAGTTAGAACAGACCTGATCCACTAGTGTGTTTCCTTCTGAATAAATATATTTCAGTATTCAAAACCCACTATCTACCTTTCCAGAAAGTTGACCAGAATTCATTGCAACTGGTCCGTAAGCATTAGTACCAAAAGAACCTCAAAATGCAATCATTTCCTTTCATATATTTCTCTCAACGGACTTTCTCGTCCAGATATAAACAAGCAAGAATGTACAAGTTAGTTTTATAACCAAAATGTTTCACCAAAACGAACATTTCAGCTAGGCCTGAACAAGCAAGAATGTACAGCTAGCTACGAAATCATGATTCTTATCATAATAGTAAAAGGAATCATTTTTCAAACATTTAAAGTAAGAATTCCACTTCAGTTCAGTCTTGATGAAACAACAAGAAGTCTAGAAGGCAGTTCATATAGATATACATACATATATATACAAATAATTTCATCATCCAATCCAAAGAAGACTGAAATAGTAAACTCTAATCCATCCGGTAAATATCCAGATACTCAGTTCCAGAATTAGGTAAATAATTCCTTAAACAAAATCTTTCATGGATTTCAAACCAAATACGGAGGCTTTTAATCGTTTTAAAAGGGCGTGAGAGTAAAACGATGAAACAAGCCCACTGTTCCCAAGAATTTGTATTCTATGCACTGTATACCCTCAGGGAAAATAACTCACACAACAGTTCCATCTATCATTCTCACGGTTCTTCAAAACCATTCACGCACAGAATTCAGAAAACAATCTCCATATCAGTATCACTTCCATAAAACCAAATCCATAATGCACAATAAAATCCACTTACCATTACCTTCAGATTTCAAAACAACGAAGAAAACTTAATTCATTAATAATTTCAGTAAGAAAAACACTCGTTTTCTTCAAAACGCACAAGAATACCCAAGTCGTATTCATTTTTATAATGACAGTTCAAACCAGGGCATACAGAATCATCTCATCCTTCCATTATTTTTTACAAGAATGCACAGAACTCAGAAAACAATACTCACATCGTTGGCACATTTACCAACTCGAATCCATAATGGATAGTAGAACGATTACACAATTCTATCAAAGCAGACTCATACAGCAAGCACAGATTCATTTATTTACCCATTTGCAAAGAAATAACCAAGTCGTATTCAATGAGAAGAAAAATGACTCGACCCAGAATCACTTCATACAAATCAACAACTTCATACAACTAAACACCCATCATAAGAGCAGGGTTGTTTTAATGAGACGTTTAAACAAAAGCAAACGGTTTAAGGAGAAGGGCTTAACATGCCTGTAATTCTTTTTGTGGTTCAAAGAAAACCACATCCACTAGAGCTATTTTTCTCCACGATGTCCACAACAAGGCTTACCCAACAGTCTAGTAACTTCCTCAAGATCAAAAATAGCCGTGGTTATTCCAATAATAGCAACAATAACAAAAAAAATAACAGCACGTTCGGTAGAACCATGGAAGAAATGCAGAGCAACTAAAAACCCGAATGAACACAATGACAAACAAATTTTTCCTCTATCCTCTTTCCAAGGCGAGCTGGTCGCTAAGACCAAGATCATTGAATGCATTGCTTTTTCCTCAATCCTCATGCCACCGCCGACTCAGGTTTGGCGAATTTCTTTTTCAAATTTTTTTGCAATTCTTCCTTAGCTACTTAGCTAGTTGAATGCCTCCAACTTTTCCTTGTTCCCGCCAAACTTGGCGCTGAAACTTGTAAGGACTTCATTTACTGTCCTAATAAATTTCTAACCTTCCCTTCTTATCCGTTTTCCATCCACATGGGTCCATAAGTCCCCTTCCATAGGTTAGTAATAGTTTAGGATTTTATAGTCCATAGCTAGGTTATTCACCTAGTTCATAAGTTATTAGGATTTGCATCAATTTTCATCCCATGCAATTTAAAATCCATGTAGGGTAGTAGTTAGGTTATAGGATAAAACTTAGTTGTAGGTTAGGGTTTAATCCTCATAGTATTTACTTAATAGTTTCCAACAAGTCTTTCTGACTGGATGTTCACATTCAACACAATGCAGGACGTTTCGTCCTATGTTCAACACATACCTGTGTCACTTGCATCCAGGCTCCTATTGTCTTACGCTGTCTAGCGTTACAACTTGTATGTGGTTCGGGAATCGAACCTTTTCCATTGGCATCTATGTACCGGATATTCATACCTGAAATCAGGTGCTGCAACATTTATATCAACCTTCAGTCTGGTTTCAGACTTCCTTCCGATTTAGAAGTAAATCGACAAAGTGATCTCAAGAAGGCCCCAACATACCTTGGATCAATGGAATTGATTCAAGGTGTGTTGTCAATCAGCAAAAGAGTTCATCAAACATACAACAAGTCTGTTGTCTCATTTTGCAAAACACAAGCAATAATAACCTCTGTCCCAAGTAAACAAATTACAGCAAACAAGGGTCCAGATTAGTAACACATTCCTTTTAAGATTAAAAGATATATCTTAACATATTTATCTTCATTTCTGTAGTTACAACATCATGAAAAGAGATTACCATGATAGCTTACAAAAATCAAGGCGTTACATTCCTCCCTTCTTAAAGAATCATCGTCCCGATGATCAAATTAACCAATTCAAGGAGTTTCTAGGACAAAATTCAGTTATTGTCCTTCCATTCATAAGTTCATACCAAAAACAGATTCACTCATTAAAACAGTGTTTTAAGATAACTGTAAAATAGACCAGTAATTGTCTAAATTTGGTAGAATTATCAGTTTTTCGAATTCAATTTCGATCAAACAAGTATGGAAAAGCAAATCTCATTTCTTCGAGATTTTCCCAAGTTGCACTTTCTTCGCTAAACTGGTCCCATTGGACCTTACATTGATTCACTTCGCAATTTCTTAAGTACAACTGGTGAGTTCCCAGCACTCGAATGGGCTTAACCACGATTATTCCTGGGTCTTGGACCTGCAAGGAATTCCAATTCAGCACATGTGATAAATCTATTACGTATTTCTTAAGCAAAGAAATATGAAAAACATCATGCATTTGTGATAAAGTAGGAGGTAATGCTAGACGATAAGCTACAGGGTTGATTATTTCAACAATTTCAAAAGGTCCCACATAACGAGGCAACAACTTGGCAGCCTTGCCAAAAGTTATTGAGCTCTTTTTTGGCTTAACCCGAAGAAAGACCTTCTCACCAAGTTTATAATTCCTATCAACCCACTTTAAGTCTGCATAACTCTTTTGCCTATTGGCAGCCTCCTTTAGATGTTCTGAATCATTTTGATTTGTTGTTCCATTTCCGTGAGGATTTCTGGCCCAATTACCTCTCTGTCCTCTACACTATCCCAGCTAATAGGGGTTCTACATTTTCTTCCATACAATGCTTCAAAAGGCGCCATTTTTAAAGAGGCGTGGTATGTATTATTGTAGGCAAATTCAACCAGCGGAAGGTATTCCTCCCATTTATACTGCTGGTCCATGAAATACATTCTTAACATATCCTCTAAAAATTGGTTGACTCTCTTGGTCTGTCCATCCATTTCCGGATGGTATGCAGAACTGAATTTTAATTTAGTTCCCAAGGCCGCATTAAGCGTTTGCCAAAACCTTGATGTCATCCTCGGATCTCTGTCCGATATGATCAATTTGGGTATTCCATGCAATCTGAAAATTTCATGTACAAATCTTCTTGCTAAAACTAGTGCATTGTCTTTTAAATTACCAGTAATGAAGTGTGCCACTTTGGTTAATTTGTCGATGACAACCAGGATGATATCATGCTTATTCCTTGACATAGGCAATCCTTGAATGAAATCCATCGTTATCACTTGCCATTTATCTTTGGGAATGCTTTGTGGGGATACAATAATCCAGTGGGATGCATATGTTCCACCTTAACACGCTGACATTCCAAGCAGTGTGTCACAAATTCCACCACATCCTTTTTCATTCCCTTCCAGAAGTATTGCTGCTTGAGATCAGCAAGCATTTTAGTAATGCCAGGGTGTCCAGAGAAAGGTGAATTATGAAATTCAGTTAACAATTTCTTTCTTAAATCATTTGCCAAGGGTATATATACCCTGTTTTCGAACCTCAGAATTCCTTCATTATCAAAATGAAATCCCTTATACTTTACATCCTTTGGATCTACAGCAAGTGCTGCTTTAACTTGCTGGAAATAAGAGTCTGATTCCATGACATCTTTCACCTCATCCTTAAACTGAGTTCTTAATGTTATAAGGGTAGAGATGTGCTTCCTATGACTCAGAGCATCTGCCACCTATTTTCCTTTCCTTTTATGTAGCTTATATCAAAATCATACTGAGACAAAAATTCTAACCATCTTCGTTGTCTTGCATTCAGGTTTGGTTGAGTAAAAATATACTTCAACCCCAGATGGTCAATTTTTAACTCGAAGGGTTTTCCAAGAAGGTAATGCCTCCACATTTGAAGTGCATGTACAATGGCAGCAAGCTCTAGGTCATGTGGAGCATAATTCTATTCATGTAACTTAAGATTTCTACTTTCATAAGCTATGACATGGTTATTTTGTAACAGAATGCCTCCAAGACCTTCTCCAGACGCATCCGTTACAACCATAAAATTTCCATTTGGGTCTGGTATAGTTAAAATAGGTGTTGTAGTTAACTGTTCCTTTAAATTTTTAAAGGCAGATTCACATTTGTCAGTCTAGACAAATTTCTTATCTTTCTTTTGCAGTGAAGTGATTGGGGCAGAAATTTTTGAAAAGTCCTTAACGAACTTTCTATAATATCCTGCCAAGCCCATGAAGCTTCTTACTTCATGCACATTCTTAGGCGCAAGCCACTTGGTTATAGCTTGTGATCTTTGAAGGGTCTACTGCTATCCGTTTTTCTTATAACGTGTCCCAAATAATGCACCTCTGCATCATAAAAGGAACATTTAGACAGTTTACCATACAACTTCCTCTTTGTTAAAACTTCCAACACTATTGTTAAATGTTCTTGGTGCTCTTCGACATTTTTAGAGTATATAAGAATGTCATCCAAGAATACAAACACAGAACTGTCTAGGTATTCTTGAAAAATATTGTTCATCAAATTCATGAAGGTGGCAGGTGCATTTGTCAACCCAAAAGGTAACACCGTGAATTCATAATGCCCGTACCTTGTTCTAAAAGCTGTTTTATGAATATCTTCTTCCTTTATTCTCAGCTGATGATATCCAGATCAAAGATCTATTTTTGAATAGACTGATGCTCCACGCATCTAGTTGAGCAGATCATTAATCCTAAGAAGTGGGTATCGATTCTTAATAGTTTCCTTATTGACATTACGTAATCAATGCATAGTCTTAGTGTGCCATCGTTCTTATTTACAAAAATTACCGGCACTCCCCATGGTGAGACGCTCGGTCTTATCAGTCCCTTAGTCAAAATTTCTTGTAATTGAGCCTTAAGCTCCACTAACTCGAGGGTGGTCATTTTGTAAGGTGCCTTAGATATGGGTTTAGTTCTGCCTGATCTCTATTGAAAAGTCAAACTCTCGTTTGGGTGGAAGACCTGGTAATTTCTCTGGAAATACATCACTGAAATCCCTTAATAGTGGATACCTTTCCATGAAATCATTATCTTCCTCGGCATTTTCTGTCATTTTTACGGAATACAATGTGCAGCCTCTATTTTTAGCCCTTTTTAGTTGCATAGTTGTTAGTTTCCTAACTACAACCTCACGCCTTACACCTTGAATGACTGTTGCTGCCTTCTACAGGTCATCAAAACAACAAATTTGTTTTTCATAATAGTCGACCTTTGCCTTATGTTCTACCAACCAGTTAACTCCAATAATGATATCATATGATCCTAAAGGAGTGACATACAGGTCAACTTCGGTGGAGAAACTGGGCAAGTCAAGAATTGCCCCAAAAAGACACATTTTGATTGTATGGACAACATTATTCCCATAATGCATTGTCCATGTCTTATCCATTCGTTCAGCTTTCCTTTTTAATTTCATTACAAGTTTAGTAGAAATAAAGCATTTAGTAGCTCCAGTATCAAAAAGTATGACTACAGGTGTACTGAATAACTTACCTGGAACTTCTATGGGTGTAACTTACTTTTCAGCTTGTTTGTTAACCACCACAGTGTGTATCCTATCTTTGTGATTGCGATCATCCTTTTCAAAGGAAAGTGACTCGCGTAATGGTCCTTTACACATATTGAAGCATCCTTAAACTAGCCCTTTCCTAGGTTTGAATTTGCTACCATCTTTGAAGTTATCACTCTAGCTTCCGTAGGACTTTTTCCATTGCCACTAACTTTTGTGAAGCTGTTCCGCACACTATTTACAGGTTTGTTCATTATTGATTTCTTGTTGTTATCTACAACAATTTTGTTTTTCACACCAAACCTTTTCCAGGGCCCCCTTTTGGGTGCGAGAGATGAAGAAGAGTTGGGAATCTTCTTCCTAATCTCCTCCCTATGAGCAAAAATTGCTCTCAATTTACATTCTGTCTTATTGCCTTCTCGACAACTCCTTCTATAGTGGTTGGACCATGGACATCAACTTCGCCACCGATGATGGGATTCAGTCCCATTATGAACTTTCATATTCGAACTTCTCGTCTAGCTTGGTACTATGGCACATACTTAAGGAGTTTAGTAAACCCTTCCCGTATTCATCAATCGACCTTCTTTGCGACCAATTCTGAAATTCGATCATTTTGATATCAAAATAGAGTTGAGGTAACCACCGTTGCCTAAAGTAACCCTTAAATTGATCCCAAGTTATGTCTGTTTCAATAATATTCTTCTCAACCTTACGGTTGTCCCACCATGATGATGCTTCATGAGAAAGATGATATGCTCCCCATATTGCTTTGGTCTCCTCGTAGAAGTTTCTTATTGCAAATTACTTCTCCATTTCACTGAGCCAATTTTCAGCTCCGTCCCCAAGTGTTGTTCCATCAAACTTTGGAGGACTTATTCTCTTTATATCATTGGTAAGTTCAGTTGCTAATATTTCCCTTTTATTTTCAGGATGATTAGGAGTGTTCACATTACTATTATCAACACCCGGATTCCCTCCATTGGTGTTGTCCACAGGAGGTGGCTGATCATTTATATCAGCTTCTTCTTCCTCCTCCTCATTGCCCATTGATTGCTGTTCCAAAACAGTCAGATGATCTCTCGTATCCAGTAGGGCAGCAAGGATTTCATCCAACTTTTGAGCAGTAGCTGCTTCTCCACCCTGTAACGGGTTATTCGCAGCATTTCCTCTTGTTTTGACCATTTTGTGTTCAATAAGAAAATGTAAACCTTATTAAATTGTGGACTCATTAGGTCCAAGAGCTGCAACCTTCAGCTCTGATACCAAGATGTAACATCCCCATTTTAAGATACTAGAACAAGGAATTTTTTTATACAACGTTCTCTGTTCTGAATTATGTAATTCAAACACACGTTCAAGTTTTAATAATTGTTCTCTGTCCAATTAATGTAATTTGGATCACACAATTTCTTTTTAAAACCAATGTTCTTTGTTCACATATTTACAATATGGAACACACATTCAATGCCATTCAATCATATAACAGATACCATATGCTGCTGTAAATGACTCGAAGAACTACCGATCTCCCATTTTATGGCTTGGAGTTTCAGCGATCTCTCATTTCATGACTCGGCGACTTACCAATCCTTCATGTTAATCCATGCATTGTATAATAAGTATATAGGGTTCTTTTACCATTTCCGGTTATCGAAGTGATCCATTTAAGAGGCCTATATCTCAATATGCATTGCGATATTCATCGACATCCTTCTTAAACTAGGTGATTAGGACAACGCAACTAGCAACTTGCGATACTTTGGCCAAAGATTTTCACATGCTTTGCATGATCATATTCCCAGATGTCATACACATCAATGGAATATATCCTTCACCTCACTTCATCTGTTATCTAGAATGGTCTTTCCTGATCTTTGTCAGTCCTTCCATCCAAGGTCAAACTCTAATCCTAACTAGCAATATGAATGAGTATAGGAAGGCACTCATGGTAACTAAAGGTACGCAGACATACTGTGTCGTCCCTAGGTGACTCCGTGTGTCTAGTTACCTTTAGTCCTCCGGAGTCACTCCATATACGTGATCACATTCCTATCCTCATCTAAGTAACTTAGTACCCAACTTATGTAAACTTGATGATTTGATTCGGGAGGGCGTTGTAACATGTCAGCTACAACATTGTGTCGTCATGAAGGCCCCGCCTTCATGAAGACACCATATTGTAGCTGGCGTGTGCCAAGGTCCTACGGAATCCTCTCATCAAGGAGTACACATCCAGCTCGAGTGTGATTAGATTATAATCTTAATATTTAAGATCAATTTTCAGCAACCGTGTTGATCCTTTAACCTCGTTGTTCATTACAGTTGTATATAGCTAAGAAAGAATAAATTTGTCTTATAGCTTAATATACGTTTACTCCTCCATATCGAAGGATCGTATATTTCCATCTTGGTTCCTTTCTTTAAGCTTCGATGATAGTCAACTACTGACTTAACGTAGTAAGTTCAACTATTAAACTTAACCAAGTTTTACTCCCAATGTAATTAAATTTAGAATTCCATCTTATTAGATATCATTTACACGAGGTCCATTCTTAAAAGAAGGTATTCAGCTATCCTCCTGAACCTTACTTCAGTTAAGGTTTGTTAACAATAGATATGTTTCCCCATATCTAATATTTTCTTAATTTAAACCTTCCGAGGATATTAACGAAGTCGAATACAAGGTTCACTTTACTCCTTTGTTAATTGATATTCCTTAGCTTATATACTAATCCCGAATATCCTTCATTAAGAGTTCATATTCATTTAAACCCCTTTTTAATGTCAATCTAAATTTCATATTAACCCAAGTATGAATTAATAAGAAGAAAAAGATCGCATGGAGAGATTTAAATCATTTCCAAACATACAACCACTTTTCTTCTCTTACTTATTTGAATTGAAACACCAAAGCGCAGTAGAAGAGTTGGTCATCACAACCAACAAAGCACCTGTAATTAGCTAAATGAATATTACTTTTCAATCGTATAGGTAAAATAACAATGAATGTAAATGATTACAATTGAATACATATATGGTCGTCTTCTGAAATGCAGGAATTTGTAACAAAAGGAATAACTTCATCGGCTATCGACTACCAGTTTATTCTTCTTCTTCATTTCGCAACTCATAGCAATTAATCCGATTGAGAAGAAATCAAACAGACAATGCAAGAGGCGTTAAATAAAAAAACTGAAGTTTACCGCAGCCAAAAGAGACTATGAGTTGCACTTTTCACCGCTCAAAAACAATTATCTAGTAGAAAAAAGATTTTATCGTGAGGTGTGTTTCTTCAATAAAAATATTCGGAAGATTTCAAACCACTATTTCAAATACTTTTTCTGGTATCTATCGTAATTTGTCAGAACCGTCTATACAATAAAAGAACTAGCAATATATTTTTTGGATATATTTTTTCAGCATTTTCGCCAAAGAGAAATACAAGAATGTACAATAGGTTAAGACCAAAGAGCTGTACTGAATAATATTTGAGGTTAGGCTAAACAAGGCAGAATGGTACACATGCACCATGCAGTCTCATCATAATGTAGTGCAATCATTTTTCACATTGTATGTACATCTTCACTTCGCCATTCAATAACAAGAATAGGCCTGGTAACAGAGAGACAGGTACAGAGTATAAATAATTTTTCACCAGAATTGCAATGAAGAGGGTAAAAAACTGATTCAACCTTCGTGTAAGAGTCTTGATACTCAGTCAAAATAGTAAGCAAAGAATTTTCAAAATTTTGATTTTCTGCAATCAAACATGAGGTATTAGAATTGGTCAGGCATGGAGAGGGAAATGACAAAGTGTCATCGCTTCAAGAATTTGTGGTTCGCGCCAGATACCAAGAAATGAATCATGCCAGCCAGCTCATTCTATCGCCCACGTATTCAAAACGATTTATTAGCGGGACAGAAAGCATCTCATATCGGACATCATCATAAAACTTAATCATACTACACAACCATCGTCATTACGCGTTGATTTCGAATACGAAGAGAAACCATTCTGACATCGTTAAGGCGCATCTTGTTGGGAAATGGCACATAATGTCAAGTCGAAGATTTTCCATTTTACAGAGTGATACTTTCAAAACCAGGCGATACAATCGTCTTATCTCTGTCATTTTCTTACTGGAATCATAATCAGAAGTGAACTCATTGGCTGCACATGGCTTGAACTAATCATGCACGAGAGAACATCATACAGCTTCCATTTAGCATCGACATAGCGTTCATTATTACCATTTGTAAAGAAATAAACATTGAGTCACAAGAAAATGAATTGAATTACAATCATTTACAGGTAATTTCATAATTTCACACTGAAGCATCATCATAAGAGGTAGTAAGGTTGAATGAGATGCTGAATGCAAATGCTATAGATAATATATGGGCATTTGTATTTATAAAACATGTCATCGCTGAGCTGGGAGCTTCATATGCTCACACATATGGCTGGGCCTCAGCTATTCGCAAATTTCAGATTGTAGTTGGGTTGGTTCCACCAACCACATGAAGAAAGAATTACAGAATTATGGTGAATGCAGATGAATTAAAACCCTAATAATGGTAATGACAAACAGTTTTTCTTCATCTTTTCAAAGTGAAACATCACATACATCGATGATTATTGAATGTAATAAATGTATTACTTTTCATCTCCTGCCGCCGCCACTGTAAAGCTCACAATTTTTTAAATGCACTTTTACGCTTGAAAGAAATGAATGTTTCATAACTTTTTTCTTATCATGAATGCAATCAAACTAGGCATTTCACACCACCAATAATTTCTGAAGGCTTCCTTATCGCCAATTATACATAATCATGGTCTTCTACAAAAAGTGAGTGATGATGAGATTACAATACAACAGGTTGGCTGTATCTGAACATGTTATTAGGATTGCATCATTTTATCCGCCCCAAACCATAGAGAATAGTTATTATAGTGACAAATAAACGAGTTGGCAGGCGAGGTTTAAACTTTCGCTGGTATTATTTAGACAGTCACCGTCTTTTCTAATCATGAAACATATCAGACACAACGCAGATGATTTTCGCCCATACTCATATCACTGGCTCGCAGGCACCATCGCGCTCCGGCTGCATCATGCGTCGCCAGTGTTAGTAATTTCAGGCGGTTTGGAACTCAACTCGCCATTACATCATGCATTGCAGAGATTATGACTGGCACCGTAAAGCACAAGCAGCCATTATTAACTACTTGGTTTCAATTTCGATTTGTTGGCAATCACAAAGGTCTGGCGAGCACTAATCATTTGGACATGAATGATTCATGCGCTCAATGTAATAAGAACACTACATGCCAGATGTTGAAACTTACCGCGTCATGCCAAGACAATCAACCCAAATGTCGGTAGTCACAAAAACAAGTCCACATTAGTATCATCTTTGAATAGATTAAAAGAGAGTCTGGCATATTTATTTCGCTTTTTGAGAGTTACATCACAGCAAGATATTATCACATGATATTATAATCATGCAATATTGACGGCTTGAACAGAATGAATGAAATAATAACAAGGCAATACTTGAACATGTTATCAATTGAGAGTGACTTGGAATCATTTAAACAAAGTATATTATCGCTTACACTTCATGCAGAACCATTAATGCCTGGCAAGCGCTAACATTTGAGGTTCAATCATCTTCTTCATCAAACATATTGCAAAGAGGTTGATGAAGAATCAATGAGCAAAGCAGCGGTACTTGCAACAACCTCCAGCAGATCGCGGCAGAGAAGACTAAAAATATTATGATATAAGAATAACACACCACGGCTCGGTGCTGTTACCTCGTTTCAGAAAGGCAGCAGGCTTAGATATGTTAGGTATCTAGATTGTGACCACGCCCGTTGAGTCATGAAGGAGCACCTGTAACCCTTATAAAGTATCAATCTTTAGGCAACATCTTCCATATTTACATAACTTTAGTTCCGTCAATCTAAATTATCGATATCATCAACATCACTATTGAGTTACATAAACAACATGGTAATCATCCAATGCAGTAATGATTCACAGAGAGAATTTCAAAAACGTACGATTTTCGCAGCCTTAGAAGTTTATTAGGCAAGTGAGAAATACAAATATACTTTTCTTTGTAGCTACGCATGCCTTTATCATTAATTAATCACATACACAATATCACCCATCAAGAAAGCCACTGGTACACATGGTATCAAGCCCTCTCTTGTGAGAGTTCTGAGCGCCAGATACGCTTGAAGCAAAAATACAGCTGAAAAACCAAACAGTCAGAGATAGATATTTTTATACATGGTTTCATTAAATGCAGTAATAAGGCATGAATACAACTGATTTGCAGAACACAAAGAATGGTAACAGATTACAATATAATATTATAATTTTAACAAATTATATTATATTAATAAAATTAAGAATGCATATTATCATTTAGGTCAGCAACAGGCTTCATATATATAATATATGGTCATCAGGACCTTTGAAATAAGGTTCCGTATTATAAAACTAGAGCTATGCAAACTAGTCTTAAATGGTAATACTTCCAGAAGAGCTTTAATCCAAATCATGAAGGTCCCTCTGGACAGTTATTACAGAGATTTTTTCCATCGTGTATTATAATGGCTCGTATCTTATTACCCACAACTTACATATTTTTATATTACCGCCGCTTATGGCAGATATCAGCTTCATACCTGGCATCTTCCAAGACATTCTCTTTATCCTGAGTTTCACTTTTGTAAGAATGACGTGTCTTTTTTAGACCTTCATCACATGTATGGAAGATCTTATTCTCTATCCAAGCAAATAAAAGTTAGCTGCACTTAATCACTTTGCATATGATAAGCACGTTCTGCATTTTGAACTTAATGATAATGTTAAGTCTAAACCAGTTTTTTTCTTATGCACGTGTCAGTGTGAATGTTTCAAAACTCTGCATAAACCTTTCCCCACAATCTTAACCCATGGTCTTTCTTCAAGATCCTTCTGTTGCTTACTTATCTGAAGATTTAAATAAGATCACCCACACTTCATGCTTGGCTCCTATCCTCTGTAAACACGCTTTAAAGAAACAAGAACATGGCTTAAATAGGTGGTGGTAAATAGAAGGAAATATAAGTAGAATTAGATAGAACAAAGCAGCAAAATGAAGAGATCATCACATGGCACAAGAGGGTCTTCCGCTCACGCTTGATGCCTGCACCAACCTACTGTGCTGTCATGGTGGTTCCAATATGGCTCTGGCTTCAAAACTGATATAGGAATTTCCTTTTCTGGCATCACTGACTTGGCTAACATCTTCAACAGCTTTTCTAAGGTAAGTGGCCACATTTCCATTGTGAGGATGTGGGTCAAATCCTCCAAACACTGCAAGGTTGATTCATATTTTTGCTTGGGTGGCGCTAGGTCAGGATGCTTTAAAATAATAGCACCTGTAATCATTTCAATTTTCTTGTGTAGCTCACGCACCCTTGCTTTATCCTCTTTCAGTTCACGCCTTAACTACATATTGATAAGATCTTCTTGCTTCAAGTCCTTTCTCTTCTCAATGAGCTCCTTCTTTTCCTTCTCCAATTCCTCCTCTAGGAATCTTACTCTATCATTTCTTCTGAACATTCTGGTCTCAATCTCCACTGAAACATTTTTGAGTACGTTGTAGACCTGCTCATATGATAATTGTTGAGCATTCACCAAGGGATTAAATCCTTTTATTTTTAGCACCTTCATTAGTGCTCCTTGACTTACTTCAAACTCAGGTTCATCCACGTGGGACTCGAATGCCCAAGATAACATCTTCCTGGTTCATGGATATGCGCCTTCTTCATCAAATGAAGACATAGCTAGGAGTTGTTCCATTGGTATGATTCTTTGGAAGTGTGCACATAACACCTTGCTTGGATCATTGATGTATCCCATTCCTTTCCCTTGTGCTACCACTACACCCTTCCCACCTGTTTGTGCAACCTTTGGGAAGCTTACCGCTAAATTGGGATTTCCACCCATGCTTTGCCATATTCTTTCCCAATGCTTTCTTATTCTATTTCCTTCAAAATTTCATCTACACTCCGTTCCAACTATTTCTCCACCAAATCCTTAATGATGCCCACCACTTCTCTCTCCATGGATTTTTCCACTTGTTCCTTGGTGAGGCTTGGGGTTCCTTGATTTTTGGTGCTTACTTCTTCGCTCACCCCTTGCCTTGATCCTCTACTTCCTCCTCATTATTCTCTTCTTCATCTTCCTCCTCCTCATAGTCATGTATATCATATACCGGATGGTCTTGACCTCCTCGGGCTCGTCATCATCCCTGTCACCAATGTAGGCCTCTAGGATCTCTATTTCCTCCAAGTCTACCTTTTCTACCACCTTCTACTTCTTCCTAACTGGTGATTCCAGTATAGGAGATTCTTCCTTCTCCTTCTCCTTAATAGGTGACATCTTCCTTGGTGATTCTTCATGTGTGAGGGGCTCTTCATGCTCTAGCGCCTCTTCTTCTAGGGTGTTCTCCTTGACCGAGGACTTCTTCCTGCACGTGTAAGTGCTAGGATTCACGACTGTTTCCAACCTACCCACCGATTGTGCGGTTTGCACACTTGGTTCCTTCTTCTCCTGCACCTCTTATATTTTCCTCTTCCTCAGCATGAGATTTTTTCAACCTATGGGGTCTTTTGGAATGGAGACATAACTCTCCGATAGGCACCCTTCTCAAACATAGGCCTTATGTGCATATATGCCTTGGATGCAGCCCTTTCAAGGTGATTGGCAACATTATCGGCTTCATCATTTATACTTCATGGGAGACATACTTCTCCACGTATGTGCGCTTCTTAGGGTATAAGAGATTTCGATGCAACTTGTGGTGGTCTTGTTCTACCTCACTAAGGTCGAACCATAGCCTTTTATCTTCCTTAAACTAGTTGACCCCTACTTGGAAGTATTGCGTGGTGAAGGAGAAGGGTATTTTGCACCATGGGCTCTTAGTCCCATTTGTCAATGTAAACTTTCCAATGCATAACTATTGATAAACTACAAACTCTACCTCTCCATCCACGAGTGCGGAAAATACTCTAGGATCCTCCACTCTGTCATGAATGTGTCACACATTCATTTGTACCACTTCTCCAAGTGCACCTTGTGAGTGGTTGTCATGGTTTCACAAGTGTACTTCTCAAATATTTTTGTGGGTGAGGGATCCTCTTTTAGATACTCTCAAATGAAATTTTCTTACCCATTTGGTACTCCAATCTCCGAGAAGATGATGGTGAGGAGGACGTTGCTAAATAAGATCTTTTCTCCTTCCTGCGCATTGCTTATGATTTCATCCACAATAAAGGAGGACAAGTTATAGATGGTCCCTTCTGAGATCTTCCAACATACATTCAACCATGCCTTGTTCACTTGCGTCCATCTTTCTTGATCATTAAGCTTGGTGACCAAGCACATGGCCATCCTCATGATAGGGTCTGGAATTTCTGTGATGTAAAAGTACCACAAAACCTTTTGTAGTCATAGGCTATTACTGTTTCATTGATGGCCTCCTTATCACTCAAATAATCATCTATGGATTCTCCTTCACAATTCAGGCCAGTGAATTTAGATATCAACTGAGGTGTTATGTGCATCTTGTGGCCTACAAAGTAGAAATGGTATTCATGTACATGCGACATTAACTACTAATATAGCTACTCAGGATTGCCAAAATAAGGAAACTCATATAGTTGCAATAGCCCTACCTTCTCCAAATTTACTTTCACCTTGTCGTTATATATTAGCATTCCATATGGTGTCCTTTTGTTAGGTGGAAGAACCAGTTCCAACACCATTTCTTTCTCTTTAGTGCTCGTGCTATGGTTGTAATCACTCACTGCTATTTGTATCAAGTGTGACACCCACTCTTTTCCCAACAACACTCCATCAAGGTACTGTATTTTTACATACCATTCCTCATTGGAGCTAATGATGGTAGCGGTTTGTTTTCCTTTTCCCTTGCCCTTCGTTTCTTTTGTAAAATGATCATCTTCTTTAGTTTCATTCTTCTTGTCAAGTTAAAATTTTAAACTCCTTTCTCTACTCTATTATTCTGCTCAAATCTAGGGCTTAACTCTGTGAAGAAATCCTTCTCTTCTATGCCCTAGCTGCCAAACCCTAACTAGGAAAACCCTTCCACAAGATGGCACACTTCAACCAAAATTTTCTCACACTCGTGTACTCCTTCCTTCTAGTTTGCAGATCCACCCTAGTCACACACTTAGATCTCTATGATTCTTCTTCCTTCACACAAATCTCTCTGGATACTCTATTTTGTAAGAGTGCTTCAACTTTGTAATAGCAAGGTAAAATAATGACTTACCCGACCTCATATTTATAGTTTTTACTCCCCTCCAACAATAAATGCTATACCACCAACCAACGTACTTAGCATTAAATGCAGCATTTTCCACTAGGCCGACCTTAATCACCCTTATACACGTGCCCAATCCTACGTGAAAAAACATCTACAAACTTCCTCGCGCGCAAAAATTCAATCTAACTCAAGACTCTTATGCACGCGTCTACAATGCCAAAGGCACTTCTTCTTTCCTTTACCTTATTGTTGCCTTCACCTACCTCATGTTGTTCCTGTGCTCTTCATCCTTTGTATGTGGTCTTTGTTACAGCCTTGTTGACACCATAATTCGTTATCCACTACTCCCCCACGCACTTCCTCAATCTTATGCACTTCCTTCTACTGGGCCACTTAAATCTTATTAATGGGTTATACTTTACTTTGAACTACTCCACCCCACACTAAAACAAATGCCTGGTCCTATGCGCATATGAAACTTTAGAAAGATAATGTGGTTTCCAGTGCACAAGGCACAAAACACAACAAAAAGGAAGGAATAAACAAAGATAAAGGGAAACACAAGAAAAGAAAAAGCGTAAAGGGAAATTCTAAGCTAACTGGCAATACCGCCTTATTTACAAACACCAAGATGGCTTATTTATAGTAGGGCTTCATCCTACTCCCATTGAAATGACCTGGTAATCTCGTCCCATCTAGTACTTGTAATTGGCAAGTGCCTGAATCAAGGATGTATGAGATGATGTAGGGGCCAAACCAATGGACTTTCAACTTCCCAAGATGGCACAGAAACTTGGAATCATATAACAACACCATCTGCCCAATCTCAAACTGCTTGTTTTTGATATGATGATCATGCCATGCTTTTTGTCTTACCTTTTCTGTCTTCTAAATCCATCTAGAAAGTGATCACCTTTCATCTAACTGCATCAACTTATCAATCCTTTCTTCCAAAGGCGTGTGATACGTAACAATGGTAACATGAATTCAACTGGCAAAACAAATTCCATGTAAAACACCAATTGAAACAGTGTGGCTTTGTTTAACCTCTTGTACGCTATCTTGTATGCCCATAGAATGGTTGATACCTTGTCATCCCAATCTTGTCTTCGAATGTCACAAATATTGGTCAACATGTGACTTAGTATTTTGTTAAATGCTTCCGCAATTCCATTTTCTTGTGGATGATAGGGGTGGTCTTGTGATGGGCCACCATAAATCCTGCTAACAGAATCCTGACAGTTTCATTTAGAAAGTGTGTATCCCTATCACTTGTTAAACTCAAAGGAAAAATGTACACGATGATTATGTTCTCCTATAAAAATATAGCAATTATCGCTATAAAGGTCACGATCCTTCATAGGTGCTACCTCTACCAATCTTTTCAGGTAATCAGTGCAAGTAATGATATACCACGAACCAGTCCTTTGCGTGACTAGTGAAATTAGCCCTACAAAGTTGATTTCCCATTTTTCAAATGGTTCAGCATTGGCTATTGGTCACAAGGGCATTTCATCCCTTTTTCCAGGTTTTCCAAGGCACTGGAAATGGTCACAAGCTTTACAAAACTCAATACAATCCTGGTAGATGGTTACCCACGAAAGCCCTACCAGTAGAATCTTTTGTGTGGTAGAATTTCCCACATAGTGTCCTCCTGCAATCCCACCATGTTCCATCTCCATAATAGCAATGCGCTCATGTTCTAGCATGCATCGACGCAGAACCTCATGACGTCCTAACTTATATAGATCTCCACTAATCAACATGTAGGGTGTTGCGCGTGCTACTACTAACTTCTCTCCGAGCCTTTATCCCATCCGACGCCACATCATTTTTCAAGAAAATTGCAATATCTTCCAAGTCCGAGGGCGTGCGCCGCAACCTAAATAGTTGCACATCTGACATGATATCCTCAATGCTTTGCGCATCCTCCCCTGAGTTAATCCTTGATAAGTGGTCAGGTCTGAATTGCTCTTTCCAGGTTTTACAACCACCGTGAACTCAAACTCTTGGAATAATAGGACCCAACGTCATATGCACCCTTACAAAACGGGCTTGTTCACCAAGTACTTTAATGCCATGTGGTTTGTATAGAATATAAAGGGTGTTTCCAACAGGTACTTTCTGAACTTATGAAACGTGTAGATCATTGATAGTGCCTTGCACTCAGTAGTTGTGTAATTATGTTTTGTTGGTGTTAACTTCCTACTTGCAAAACACGAGGGGTGATCAACAATCCCCTCACCAGGTTATGCTAATACTACTCCAATGGCTATTCCTGAGGCATCAACATGCACATGGAAAGGCTTATCCCAAGAAGGAAAGTGTAGTATGGGTACAATGATAATACTATCCTTCAAAGTGTCAAATGTGATCTGTTGTGTGCCTCTCCCCGATGAAAGGAACTCTTATGTTTTAGCAATTTCTCTAAGGGCACGAAAATCTTGGCATACCCCTTGATGAATTTCCTATAGTACCCCATATGTCCAAGGAATCTACGCACTAAAATTTGACTATTAGGCTCCCCTAATCCCACAATAACTACAACCTTTGCGGGATCCACTAGTAAGCCTTCCTTATATATAATATGTCCTAATAGTGTTCCAAATGGGGTAGCAAAGACACATTTCTTAATGTTGAGGGATATCCTCAACTATCGACATCTCTCAAACATCAGCTTGAAATTATCACAATGGTCTTTCATCAACCCATACACAGTTCAGTCATCTAGGTAAACTTGAAGAAATTTATGGATGAAGTCCTGAAATTCTTGTACTACGATGCACGAGAACATAACAGTGCATTCTTCAATCCAAAAGGCATAACCATGTAGGAAAAAATTCCCCACTCAGTGGTGAAATTTTTCTTTCTTTGCAATCCTGACTTGGTGATACCCTCATAACCCATCTAGTGAAATAGTAGACTTTGCGCCTGGCCACTCCTTCTAGAATTTGTTCAGTAAAGGGGGTTGGGAAAGGATCAATGACACATACTACATTTAGGTCTTTGTAGTCCACATAGATCCTTATTCTTCCATCCTTCTTGATACTGATGACCATTGGGCTTATCCATTATGATTCCTTCATAGCCTCAATGATACCATATGCTAGCATCTTGTCTATTTCTTCCTTGAATCGTACACGTAAATTTGGATTCATTTGATAAGGCATCTTCTGGATTGGGCATGCACCTTACTTCAACTTGATCTTCATCTCCCCCAAGGAATGGTGGACGCCTTTAAGTTCATGGTACCCATGAGGGAATAAACCCTAGAACTTGTGCAACATATCAATGACCTTTGAAACTTCCTTTTCCAACCAATAGTCCCTAATGATAGCTTCCTTAGGTTCTGTCTCTATCCCAATGTTAACCTTATTTGTTCTCAAGGGCTCATGGTAGGCACACACTTGCACATCACCGCTATCTATGACTTTGTGTGTACCTTTAGAATGGTTAACATCTAAAATTTCCATCTCTTCACCATCTACTACATAGTCCATTTTACCTTTTTATTTTTCCATGCACACGATCTCAAATTGTACTTTCTCTGATTCTCCTTCATTGAGGCGCATCTCCAAATAAGGCTCACCCAACAAATATAATAGCCTATCTTCTGCCATAGCAATATATCCCATTGTAAGGTGCTTAATTACTTGTAACGCCTTATCCACCGATAACTTTATACTCCTATACCTGAAATCTTGAATGAGATCAGCCAACTCCTGCCAATTATTTTTGTGAAGATACATCTCCAATGAATATACCATGCGCACGCACAACCTTATAAGGTAGAATAAAACTTATGCACCCATAACGAAGGTGGTAACACTTCTATGCTTCCCATCTAGGCCTTTTCACATGCTTGGACATGAAATGAGGTGGTCTCTTTACCATGGTAGTCTTGGATCACAGTGGGCGTGTTGCTCCTGGAGAACCTTATAGAAAATGTGACCTTTACCTCACACCATTCTAGGAGGTTATCTCGATGAGTATCCCACCAACGCATTGTAGTTCTGAGTAGGTTATAACTGAGAATTCCCCTTCTCTCGTCCTCATTCTTCCACTGAGCCTTCATTTCTCGCAAGAAAGTTTTAGGGTATGCTCCTCTAAAGTAACTTGGCAACTTCTTCCTCCTGGTGCTTGACCAAATGCACCTTTGTTACCCTTATTACAGATCTTCTCAAATATTTCCCAATCAACTCATAAGTCCCATGCACCCAATTATCACATGACATGCTATTGGTATCACTCGAATACTTGAGCATCTTCAAACTAGATAACTCCCTCCGTGGGATGAATTATCTCAGGATCTCTGATAGAGCACACATAGATTCTACCGAGGACTTCCTCTCCTAAGGGATGAGTATAGGGTGATGGCTTCCCATCTATTAAAGGTATAATCACCCTTTCTTCCTTTTTCTCAAAACTAATATATCCCTTGTTAAACCACATGCCAACATTGTTCTTGTAACACCATGGGCACCCAAGCAACACTGGAAAGTTTTCTACCTCGGTGAGCAACCAAAATTCAAAATCTCCAGTGAACTTGGCCCTTGAATGGTGATAACTACATCCTTCAAGACTCCAATGGGCATTACCTTTGTTTTATTTTCCATATACATCACATTTGAATATGGTTGTAATGCGGGCCTTCCCATTTGATGTCAAACATCTAAGGTGAGAACATTGACCTCCGCTCTTGTGTCAATGAGGATATTTCTTAGAAGCCACCCATCAACAACTACATTCAATGTAATCTCCTTATCATAGTCAAGGTTGTGAGGGGGAAGGTTTGCATGTAAAACCTACCTTTTGCACTCTACTCGCGGCATGTGGTACCTTCTCCCTCATCCATTCTCCTAGCAAGGGAATAATATTCTTTTACCTTAACATCCTACATACTTCCTTGACTTAATCCATGCCCTCTTTTAGAGCCTTGACATTCTTCCTTTACTCTAACTACTTTGACTGCTCCTTTAGAAATTGGATCTCCCCTTGTAAAATCCGAATCACATCCATAGTCTCTTGATACACTTCCTTCGATGAGTAGGATTTGGATACTTCCATGTACCACTTATTCCTTAACAACTAGTTTCTATCTTGGCATTTCCCTTGCATGCATAGCCTCTACTCACGTTGTTACCACGATGACAGTTCTAATCCCGACTCACGCTCCACTCTTGGCATCTAATGAGGGCCGGACTTCTTGATTCTTACTATCCCAATGCATTTTTCCATTCGGTGATGTTGGTTCATATGCTCATAAATCTCTTAACACTCTTCGCACTTATGTTTCTTCCCATACCGCAGACATTGCAACAGATCAGGTAATTCACACTTGTAATGCTCTGTAGATCCATAGTTATAACAATTTCCTCATGGGAATCCTCCTCCGCGGTTACTATGACCATGAAATCATCCGCAAAAACCTCTTCCACGCGCTAATCCATTTGCGTGCCCTTCATAAATGATGATCATTGTTCTTAGAATTACTTGTAAGACTAGTTTGGCACATACCAAGAGCAATAACATCATGAATTTGATCAATCAACCTACAATACTTGGTTTCATGGGTTGTAGAGGTACAAATCTTGCAATAGTAAGAAACATTCTTGCAGATTGCGCGTTGTAGTAGAGGATACCTATTTGCATCATGATCCCCATGGAAAATCTCATAGTCTACCGCTATGGTGCGTGCACTGCAGACTTCCGAGGGAACTATCCTTTGTATGCCCTTCCACTTAACAAACAGACACCAAAGCCCACTACGAATCTCATGCACCTTTGAATTTGAAGAAATATTCTACAACTACTTGTCCATTGCAGCAATTTGAGCCTCCAGAAAGGGGCTAACACCAATATCAATGATCCTAACAGCCTCAACACGTAAGTAGCTTCCAATGCCTCGCACGGGTCTATGAAAGTCTTGTGTGACAAAGCCCTTCTAAATGGTGTTATCAATCCTCCAACAAATCATTGAGCATGTTGAGAAGGGTGAATGTCATAGGATAATTTTGACAAGAGAGTTTTGAATCGTACGTCATACTCCCGCACACTCTCTGCCATTCCTTATTGTATCTCCTTTAGGGCACTGATGCTCTTCTACTCGATTTTAGGGATATGGAACTTTGCTAGGAAGGAATTCTTTAATGCAGTGTAGTCTACCACATTTTGATGGGAGTCATATTTTTGATACCAACTATGCATGTGCCCTTGCAACATCCTTGCAAATGGACTTTCCTTCCACTCCATGGTAGTGATACCTTTCGCATGCCATAGTAATTCACACTTTTGCACATGCTCTACAACATCTTCAATACCCATGTAGTCTGGTAAGTGTAAATACATCTCAAAAATACTTGTGGAGGTGGTTGTAGCCCTTGTCCTCCTAATCTAGAGCCTTGGTTTCCCTCCTCACCGATCCACTTTGGATCCACCAAGTCCTTTTCCTCTTGACCCACTAGATCCTCTAGGTCCACTAGGTCCACCAGGTCATCTAACCCCTATACCACTAGATCCACCTCCTGTAGCCAGAAAATGGCTTGACATGGTAAAGACCCAGTGTTCCTAACGTCCCACTAAACTATGTGCTGATGGTTTGTGATATTGTCCCAATGCTAGTTTTGTGTTCCGTGCCACTTCCGGACACGATACCGAAACCTTGTGTATTTACACTTTGTCCAAAAATTACCCCAAATATCGGAATGGTTTTCACCATGGATCTTTTGAATGCGAAATTATATCTCCTGGTGTAGATCGGTTACTCCCACCGATACCAACTGGGTTAAAAATACTTCTCCATTGATCTCGGAAAACCAAGCACTAGGGATTGGTCGTTAGGTGGGTTCAGATGCACACCGAAGAATCTTCTTTCTCCATGTGACGAACTCTCATCAGAAGCTAAAGGGGATTCTCTCCCATGATTTCCAAGATGGGGTAACACAGATACTCGAGATTCCATGTCCTCTGTGTGAACCTCAACTCTTTCCCCGCAACGTCTGCCTCCATAGATCCATCACACTTGCAACCTCACATTTTCTAGTCATCCCCCTTTCACAAGCTTCGCTATACTTGAGTCATCTCTCCTCCATTTCCTTTTCATCGGCAATTTCCTCCGTCTTTCTCCACCCTAGCTTTCTCACCTAGCACTCGAGAAGCTTAGTCGGTCATGAGAAATGCCTCTAAACTTAAGGTAATTATCAAAATCTTCATAGCCAAAGGGATAACACATAAAAATAATCTTCTCGGGATCCTTAGAAACTTGAACTCAACAATCTTTGGGAAAGAATACGTATAAATGGCATATTATAGGGTATATTTAGTCAAGCACTCCTTTCCACCAGTGATCAACAAAATGCATCCAAGTTAGATATGCATCTTGCTACCTCTGATAGTCATCTTGGGTCCATACGTGCGATCTATAGTACCATCTCGATCTGGATGCATATGATGAAATCCATTCATATAGTTCTTCTAGAAAACAACAGAAGAATGTCTAGTATAAATCATGGTACAGGTTCTCTTCTACGTGCATCAAACTCAGGTCCAGTGTGGAATATTTGAGAAAAATCATCCTCCGTGCTCTTAAACCATGATTCAACACTTTCCAAGGTTAGACATTCTGTCATCACGCATCATAGGGACCAAGATGTATACCATTTCTCACAACAACTTCAAAAAGAGGTACTGGAAATGGAACCAAGATGTAGTCATTTTTGTGACCCTAGAACAACAATCAAATCCCATGCGCACGCTGGCCTATCACCCGATAGGCTTTGGGCGCTCACTCGAGGCATGCACGGGTGCCGATCCTCCTTTATATGAGTCTTGTGAGAGTACATCCTTAAGACATGTACTTAAGTGCAAAAGAATGGAAAAGAACCATGCATTCATTATAAGAGCCTAGGATGAGTTTTTATACCAATGCATTCATTTAGAAGACAAAAGGGAAACATTAAGTAGAATACAAAACTGATTCATAGCACAAAGGAAATGTACTAGGATTTATGTTTATGAACACATATATTCTTTAGAACAGAACCTTGTATTTTTATTAACAAGTTCAATAACCACATTACATTCATTGACGTCATAACATACCAATATAACAATACAAATATGCACTAGGACCCTTATCCATGCTTTCCATATTACAAAACTAGGTACAGACCCATCCCTCTAAATATTCCATCACTCTTATATTTCCTCTAATCCCAACCCATAGAATCCTCCATAATGTTTGCGCAGCTTCACCTCTCTTCCACCACACTACTCCTACCTTCTACTACTCGAGCATCTCTCGTATATAGGCTTTTGTGTTCACTTCCATGCCTTCTGAGGTAACAGATTGGTTGCTAAGTGTCCAAGTGGTCCTCCCATGGAGCATGTCTCCTTTGATCCAAACTCTCCACTCTTTTCAATGATGTCTTTCTAGATCCTTCCATTGCATGCATGGAATATTCCATTCTTGATCCTACAGCTCCCAGTGGCACCTTATCCACTCCGCATGCTAGACGAGTCATACTTTCCTCATGTGGTGTCTAGAACTCCGAATATGGCTAAGTCCCAAAACCAATCTTGTCTTATGCACGTACGCCGTGTGTTCTACTTAACCCTACTAGAACTCTACCCATCACACCTTCAACCTACACACCCTTCTTCAAATAGATCCCACACGCCCATGTGCCTTCTAATACTTAGCCAATATTCTGGGGCCCAACACTTCTCACAGAGTGCACCATACACACGTATACAAATCCCATTCTTCAAAACCTTCCATAGCTCAAACAACACCTTCTCATAGCCCAAAAATCTTGGCCCTCACTAATTACATTGTTCCTTTCTATGGATTTTCCAACATTCCACAATCCTATTAATCAATTTCTTAACCAGGGGAATTCAGTTTGTAAGCAATCGCCTCCTTCAACACTTACAAATTTGCACCAATTTCAGAAAGATTTATTTTTTGGGTATCACCGCCATGATAGATCTAAACCTGAGCTTCATACTGTGACCAATGAATCAAGTAACTCCCTTGGAACGTCAGGAAAAAACTTCACTTCTTCTACGCAATTAATGTAAAAATAAAATCTTTAATGTGAAACTTGTGATCAGAATCTCAATCCTGCACATTGCATTCAACACGCAACTCCTATAATAATGAAAATGTCAACAACCTTGCACCCCACATTCAACATGTAACTCCTAAAATAACAAAAATGTCAAAACTCCTATCAAATTTAATCACTTAGAACAACCTCAAAAACGACTACCAAATTTAATATAGTGGTGTGAACGACCAAAGGCCCTTTACCATAGGGGGTTCCTTTGACGTAAAAATTCACCAAACCACTAAGAAATAACTATATGTAGACCAAAAATCACTCGATAAAGCCAATCTATCATCGATGGTGTCCTTTTGGCCTTAGCCAACATTTAAAGCCAAAAACCATCAAAATATAAAGACGAGAGGAAATTATAAAATTGTATATAAAAAATAAATTGATACATATTCTAAGGTTGAAAAAATGATAAATTTAAAAATTATTAATAAAATATATGTAGGGTGTTGTTTTAGTAGATTTTAGTATTCAATTGTTTTACTATATGAAACAAACCACTAAGACTAAAAATGACAGGTTTAATGATACCTATGTGGTTGATAACGAAAGGTGATGGAATGAAACAAGTATACATATTTCTTATTCAAAGAATTGAAACTTGCACATACGTAGACAACTTGATAAGGGAGATATTAGATATATGAGATGAGTTTTTCAGCAAAGGCCAATCCCAAGAACAAAAGGGATTCCTTTGTGCGAGTATTAACTCATTTTTATATAATTAAACTAAAAATAATGATAAGATTACATATAATATATAATGATGCGAAATAAAAATAATAGATACGTAACATCTAGATACCAATACTCAATAAACATCCTTGATGATAGGATGAGGAGGATTGAAAACATTGTCCAAGTAGAGGTTGGCCTCGTCATTGTACATAATAATATCTAGCTGCTCATGAATTTCATCTAGATTGGGCATGACGACGATGACACATATGTTTAGCTCTTGTTTGATGTTGGATTGTTCCCACATGAACGGTTGATGAACTATAGGTAGATTGTAAATGGTGTCGATCTTGAAAGCTTCTCCTGGAATGTT
The DNA here is from genome assembly GCA_018340775.1 of Taxus wallichiana var. yunnanensis. NCBI lineage: Eukaryota > Viridiplantae > Streptophyta > Pinopsida > Cupressales > Taxaceae > Taxus > Taxus wallichiana. The sequence continues at coordinate 355,510,700 of CM031234.1, forward strand.
CATCTAGCAGAAATACAAGATTACAAGAAAATTATCATCATCCATTATTATGAAATATATAGAAAATATATCAAGATGTGGAAAAGGTGCAAAGTAGGGTATTCTAACAGGATCGATGTTGATCATGAAGACTAGTGTCAATCAAGTAAATCGATGTTGATTTCTATGTACAAAATTGTAGACGTTTAACATGGATGACTTAGAGTGAATGATAAGGTGAGGATATTCAAGACTTGGATACTGGAATGGGGGAGTAAATACTAAGATTCAGTTTGAACATAGAGATTTGTAAACTTAGATGGAATACATTACTTGGTAATGGAGATGATTTAAATGATTGGTTGATAAAGAAGATGGCTCTAAAGGGAAAACAAGGTAACATGATATTTTGGTCACTTCATGTCTACAAAACACTCAATGCACAAGTTCAAAGCTTGGACCTCTCACCTGTAAATTTTCAATATTATTGGGTAGTGGTTTGGACTACATTTTATAGGATCTATGCCATTTTAATTGAATCGGTACCAACCCATACCAATCGACATCGATTACAAGAATTTACACCAATTTTTTCTATTTTGGGGGTAATGGTTAAATTTGGTTGTAACCATTTCCTTTTACAATAATTTTTGGGTTTATAAAGGTATTAGGTTGTTTAGGCTCATGGGGAGTTTTTTGGGAGGTTAGGATTATTTAGGTTTTTTTGTTTTTATTTGTTTTTTTTTTTTTTTTGGTGATTACAGGTGGTTATTAGTAGTTATGGGTGGTAAAATGGTGAATGTAAGTCGCTAAAAGGGTAAATTGACCATGTGGGATTATGAAGCAATGTCCTAGGGTGACCTAATTTTTGTGTCTACATTTTCCCCTTTTTTCAAGTGCTTTGTGATGGAAAATTCACTGGACAAAAATGAGTGAGATAGTTGGATTTGTGCTTAGATAGGTGACCCTCCCTCAAACTGGGGTCTTCGCAAGAAAGTATGATGGTCACTGGTTTGAATGGATGGTGGATGAAAAAATGCAATAATGTGTAGGTTTGTGTAAGATTGTATTTATAGATGGATATACTCGATTTAAGATGCCCCAAGACCGAGCATGAAATATATTTCCACAAAGGTGGGCTTACGCGATCGAGAAGTCAAGTGATAGGGGAAGCAATGGGTTCTCGACCTATAGACATATGACTTATAGGAAAAACCACTAAGACTTATAAATGACAGGGTTTAATGATACCTACTTGGATGATGACGGAAGGTGATGGATCCAAATGAGAGCACAAAGCTCCTCTTCAAAGACCTAGAAACCTACACACATGTAGACAACTTGACAAGGGAGATATTAGATAATATGAGGTGAGATTCTTGGAAAATTAAAATCCCAGAAACCAAAGGTATTCTTTTGACGGGTGTTAATTTTTTTTTAGAAATTTAGATGTAAATAATGATAAGATTATAAATAATATAAAATTATGCAGATGGAAAATAATAGATATGTAATGTCTAAATGTGAGACTCAATCAATGTCCTCAATGATAAGATGGGGAGGATTGAAAAAATTATCCTAGTAAAGGTTGGCTTTGTCACTGTGATTGAGGATAATATCCAACTTCTTTGGAATGTCGTCTAGATTGGGCATGAGGACGAAGATGCATATGCTTATCTTGTGTTCAATGTCAGATTTCTCCCACACGAACGATTAATGGAATATGGATAGATTGTAAATGGTGTCAATCTCATAAGCTACTCATAGAATGGTCATCTAACAGAAATAAAATCTTACAAGAAAAATATTACTAACCATTATTATGAAATATAGAGAAAATATATCAAGATGTGACAAAGGTGCAAAGTAGGGTATTTTAACAGGGATCAACGTCAATCAAGAAGATCAGTGTTGATTACGTAAATCAATACCAGTTGCTATGTACATAATTGTAGACATTTAACTTGGATGATTCTTGGAGGGAATGATAAGGTGAGCATATTAAGGAATTGGATACTAGAACAAGGGAGTAAATGCTAAGATCCAATTTGAACACAAGGGATTTATAAAATTTAATGTAATACATACCTTGGTAATGAAGATGATTTAAATGACTGATTGATGAAGAAGATGGCTCCAAAGGGAAAACAAGTCTACAAGATGTTATGGTCACTTCACGTCTATGAAATACTTAATGAACAATCTCAAAGGATTGGGATTTTCACATGTAAATTTTTGGGATCCTTGGGTAGAGGTTTGGACCACCTTTTATAGGATCAATGTTGTTTCAACAGAACCGGTATCGACCCGTACCAATTAATGGTGATTCTAGGAATTGGCATAATTTTTTTCCCATTTCAAGGGGAATGGTTGAATTTGATTTCAAGCATTTCCTTTTATACAATTTCTAGGGTTTATAAAGGTCTTAGATTATTTAGTTTTGTTTTTGTTTTTATTTATTTTTGTTTGTTTTGTGGTTATTAGTAGTTATGGGTGGTAAAATGGTGAATGTAAGTTGGTGGAAGGATAAATTGACCATGTGGGATTATGAAGGGATGTCTTAGGGTGTGTATGCACATGTAGGAATTAGGGTGACCTAATTTTAGTGTCTATATTTACTCTTTTTTGTCAATTGGTTTGTGATAGATAAGCCACTGGTCAAAAATGAGTGAGATAGTTGGATTTTTGTTGGATAGGTGATCCTCCTCAAACTGGGGGTTATCATGAGGAAGTGCAATGGTCACCTATTTGAATGGATGGTGGATGAAAAAAACACAAGTACATGTAGACTTGTGTAAGATTGCACTTGTATATGTATATGTTCAATTAAATGTGCACTAAGACATGACATTACTTATATCACCACAAAGATGGGCCTCACATCCAAGAAGTCAGTTGATAAGGGAACTAATGGGTTCTTGACCTATAGACGTATGGATTAAAGGAAGTGGTGGGAAAATGTTCTAGAAAGTCATGGGAATCCACAAGGGGTTTGGATACACAGGCTCATTGTGAATAAGATGTAATTTTTTGTTTCATGGGGGTCTTGGGGACAAAAAAGAAGCACAAATTTTGAAAATGTGTAATTTAGTAGGGATCGGTATTGATTTCGCCAATCGGTACCTATTTGAAGGATCGATGTTGATTACTAGGATCAATGTCAATTGAGGTGGAATGACTATATATAGAAGGTGCGTAGACATGGAAGTTCATTTTGATCATTGTGTTTATTCACTATTAGATTGGTATTTTGTCATTTTAAGAGATGGAGGCTAGCAGGAGTAGACAAAGGGGTAGGTGAAGCTACGCCAAGATGGCAGGGAAAATTTTACTTGTGAATATTCATAATTAGGTAAATAGTATGAATTATATAATTTGAATTTGGATATTTTTATGACCATGACAATGCCTACGTTTCACCCAAAAATTCCAGAAACAATACTTTTTCCCATGTAAATAACCAATGAATATCCAATCCCAACGTATATATTTTTTATTGAATCACTGCATGATTGATGGGATGGGATTTTAAACTATTCTTGGATTGCCAAGAAATCTATGGAACCTTCCTGATCATTTGGTCTCATTCACCAAAATGTTTGGGAATTATTTTTGAAATTTGATTAAATTCACTATATATATGCATAGATCTAGATTGTAGAAACTAATCACTAAGAAAATGTTCTTTTATCTTTTCTAATTTTCCAATTTTGTGTATTTGTGAAGTAGTAGAAAATGAATCAATTTACATTTTCTAAGAACTTAGTGTAGGTAAGTCTATTTAAAAGCCATTTTCTATCATGTCAAATTTCTTTTTCTTCTTTTGTAAGTTAGGCTTTTAACAATGCTACAATATATTAAAATATGTCATTTTTTGATTTTACGATATCATGAGTGTCAATTTTTTCCATGTCATGCGACATTGCATTTCCTTAGTCAATTTTTAGCCCATCGCAGCCAACTCAAAAATGTCCTTACAAGATTCAATAAAATGCCAACTAAAAAGGGAACCTAAGGAAACAAAAATCAATTGCAACACCTTCTAGGCATATGAAAAATAAAATATTATTTTGAGGTAAGTGCACAAATATGGGGGGCCAAAAAGTGGGCACAAATATGTTTTTGACATTTTGGCCATAACGCGCTCACGTTATGGCTTGGTCGCGTTATAATGTAATAAGGAAAATTTGGGGTCATGTTACAACGTGCTCATGTTATAACGTGCTTGAATCATGGCTCGGTAAATCCAAGCCATGAAACACTCATGTTCCTATTTACTATGTGGCATATGTGCTTATGGGAGGGATATATTTACTAAAATAAAGGGTTTAAGTATAAGTTTTCCTTTTGTTAATCTTTATACTTTATTATTATATTTACTAATATAATAATAAAGTATAAAGATTTATAAAAGGAAGTAAATATAAGAAGTTAGGGTCACTTTGCACCTTATGGAACTAGTCTCACAGCTCCATCTCATAGTTTAGAAGATAGTTTTTCATATTCTAATCTGTCACTACATAGGTATTTTTCAAAATTTCAAGTATTTAACCTTCAAGATTTTAGGGTTTAAATTATATAATCAATATTTGTTTTGTGAAAGAATATAGTCTTTGTGTAGGTTTTGGGGCCTTTTGGATCAGTTATTGACATTTGTAGGAGTGTTAAATGTGTCAAAATTAGAATTTACAAACCTCACAACTCCCAAAGGTAGCGACAACTAATCGAATATATGGAATCATGAAATTCCTTATAACACATAATAAATCAAAACACATATGTAAGTTTTTATCGATTCAAATAATCAAGGAAATGGTCATCATGAGGTATGTGAAGGATTTGAAACACCATGAGGTGATGCAAATATCTAAAAATTTACATGCATTCATCAACTCATAAAACCAATTTCAATCATTCTCATTAGTATCTTGTTTTTAGAAGTCTTTCCAACAAACTCTATAGGTTCAAATATGCAAAAATGGCAAAATCAACCTAAAAATTACCCTTCCAACCCCCGTATCATTCTAAAACATTTTGTACACAAGCCCAATCAACTGTTAAAATGATCTCTAAACCCTAAACTATAAACCATTAAACCCTTAACCTTGAACCCTAAACCCTAAACCCTAAACCCTAAGCCCTAAGCCTTAATCCCAAATCCCTAAACTCTCTTAATTTTCAAGGCCTCCACAATTAACCCTAGTGACTACAAATCAAATCCATGATGCTCAAACCTTTTTTTGATTATCTATCACTTACTGAAATAAGTAATCACTATGTAGATGGAAGGATTTATCATTGAATGAGATTCTTGTCATGTGGCCATCTGTTATACTAAAATGAGGTGGTTGTAATGTCCTTCCTCCTTTGAAGTGTGATCACACTACAAGGTTCAAATGAGTGTTTAAGAACACTACCAAGTGAGTAACATCAAGTGAAACTCAAATGATTTCTCATTCTTACATATATGGTTCTCTATATAAAGATCATCCTCTTACCCATCCTGGATCTATAATTCTCCTTAGATGGAATCAAATTTAGGATACTCATATACCTATTTTCTCATATGTCTCTCATGGAGATACATGATTCCTTGATCCTTCTCACATGCCGGTCATGAATTCCTTAGTAGCTTGACTATCTCATCTTGGCTTGTTCCTTGAAGATGTTTGAACATGATAGAAAAGTCAAGATAGGATGATCTTCAAATTACTCTATGAGCTTCCCATTTCACCTTTGAACATGATGAAACCCTTTTTAACTTCACAATTCACTTCCCTGACCAAGATATCACATGAGTGGAAACATAATTCTAGTATCTAGACACATATTCACTCGATTAATCCTCATGGAAATAGGTTTCCTCCTCTATATGGAAGGATTGATCCCTGAATGAGATTTGAAGGAATTTTTGAGGGTGAGATACATCTTCTTGAACTCTAACTACATTGAATCAATATGAAATTAACTCTCTCAATTGAATCACCTTGTTTATGAGAGGTGGTACAAGTAAATAAATGGATATGGCATCTAACTTTTGTCTTGTAATGCATAACAGACATCTCTTCCAAACATGTTTCTCCCCACATATACTTTCTCTCTTCAATGCTAACTTATTCAAACTCTAAAAAAATTCACATTTCCCATATTTCCATGTATGGTATTATGCAAGCCAGGATAACCCATTGGAAGCCAGAAAAAATAACCATATGCTTATATTCACATTCATGATTCACTTTGATACATGTTCATATTCACAAGAACCTCTTCATCCTTGAAAGTGTCTGGTTTGTATCACTAACTCAGTAAGGATTATGCATACTTTAGAAACTTCACATTTCTCATGACAGATATGGTCATTGCCACATAGATGTTCAACATTGGAGTCCAAACTATAAAAATGATCCTTGTATTTTATTGAAGAGAAAATATTCAAAGGATATCAAAAACATTTGAGGTAATTATTCAGGATCATCATAATTGGCCAAGGAAAGAAGCTATTTAATTAAATTTGGATAGATATCTCGAGCCTCATATAGTTTATTTATGACATCAAGTCTTACGTGATCTTCAACGCTAATAGATAAATTTGTAAATATAAATTGCACAACTTAAAATTACAAAGATCATCCTATCCTAGAAACTATTAAGGCATAACATTGTTATGAATGCAAGAACCAACTAGTGGACTTACCTCTTTAGTTATAATTGGCAAGTTAGAGTCATCCTAATTAAATAGGTCCTTTACGATCTCCTTATATACATATTTTATAGCCACCATCACAACAAAAAAATTAATCTCAAAGGAAATGGAAGAAACATAAAGAACATACCAACGCAGAGGTGTAGGATCATAACCAAATTACCTGTAGTATCCTCTCCTTTGAAGAAAGAGAAAGATCTTCTGCTACTAGAATGGATAGAAAATTTGACAGAACTTCCTGAAGTTTTCAAAATAAGCATAGAAACAAGGGAATGGCTAAGAACACATAGGGGTTATCAATCACCTAGTAAATCTATTTTGTTTAGTTCTAGAATGGGGTCAACTAGCCTACGACTTAGTGAAATTTCATTCATTGATAATTCCTTCTATGATAAACACATGTATGCTTTCAAAATCACCTTTAAAAAGATAGGGGTAGTCATCAAGCCTAATGAAGGGTTTGATTTGATTTCTAAACAACTTGAAATGCATACAAATCTAGAGGTCATAACACAAATTTATAAATATCTCTATCGTTATAAATGGAAGCCAAATAACGTGTCTCCATATATCACAGATCAAGGACTACTGGGGTTTGTGGAGGGTTGGACATTCAATAATTATCAAGTTTTTGAATCAGAATGTTGTTGCATTTGGAGAAACATTTTCAAACATTGAGTAAAATCATATTGGAAAATAAAATTGAACCTCAAAATCCTCTCAAATTTCCAGCTTACACAAGTACTTGGACATATCAAGCTCTGTTCTTCGAATGAAACCTTCATTCCCGATAGCTTGCAACTAAAATAATTATTCAAAAGAGCATAAAAATGATCAAATTTACTTGGTATCCTAATCCGTCAGACCCATAAATACCACTAGACTTGTTATTCTCAATTTATAACACTCTTGAGCTCCAAATATTTCACAAGCTATAGAAAAAGGAGATAACTATATTGGGTAACATTTATTTGTAGCGAATTGATCTTGATATCTGGAATTTCCCTCCTTCAAAATATCAATAGATGAAAGACATCAAATTGTGATGAATCTCTTTGAATGTTCTACCTACGAAGCAAATGAACCCTTTTTAGTTAAATACTCTCTGTCAATACTAATAAGAATGGGTAAGACACATAACATTACAGTGAGTGAATGGGTAAGCCTAAACCTCAATCCTAAACCTTAAGCCTTAAACCTTAGACCCTAAACCTGAAACCCTAAATCCTAAACCCCGAGCCTTAAACCTAAACCCTAAACCATGTGCCCTAAACACCGACCCTTAAACCTTAAACCCTAGTTCCTAAACCCTAAACCCTAAATCCTAAAACCCTAAACCTTAAACCTTGATCTCTAAACCCTAAACCCTAAACCTTAAACCCTAAACCCTAAACCCTAAAAACCCTAAACCCTAAATCCTAAAACCTAAACCTTAAGCCCTAAATCCTAAACTTGATCCCTAAACCTAAACCCTAAACTATACACCATAAACACTAAATCCTAAATCCTAAAACCTAAACCCTAAACCCTTAAACTTGAACCCTAAACTCTAAAACCTAAACCCTAAACCCTAAATCCTAAACTCTAAACCCTATTTTACCACCCAAAACCATAATCCCTAAACCCTAAACCCCGAGCGCTAAAACCAAAACCATATACCCCCTAAACCCTGAGCCCTAAATCCTAAGCCCTAGATCCTTAACCCTAAACCCTAAAACCTAAACCCCGAGCCTTAAACCCTTAAACCCTAAACCCTAAAGCCTAAACTCTAAGACTTAAGCCCTCACCCCTAAAAAAACTAAACCCTAAATTGTCATCCCAAACCGTGAACCATGAACCTTAACCCTAAACCCTAAACCCTAAACCCTAAACCCTAAACCCTAAGCCCTATACCCTAAACCCTAAGGCCTTAAAACCTAAACCCTAAATCATAAGCCATAAACCCTAAACCCTAAACCCTAAACCTTAAAACTTAAACCCAAACCCTAAACCATCAACCCTAAACCCTAAACCCTAAAGCCCTAAACCCCAACCCCTAAACCCCGAGCCTTAAACCCTAAACCCTAAACCCTACAACCTTGTGTCCTTTAAACCTTAAACCCTGATCCTTAAACCCTAAACCCTAAACCCTAAACCCTCAACCCTAAACCTTAAACCTTGAGCCCTAAACCCTAAACCCTAAACCCTAAACCCTATTTTTACCACCCTAAACCCTAAACCCTAAACCCTAAACCAAAACCCTAATCCCTAAGCCCTAAACCCTAAACCATAAAAAATTATCCCTAAACCATAAACCCTAAATCCTAAGCCCTATAAGTATTTTGAAATATTCCTAAATTTCCTCCAACACTTCCAAGATTCTCTAACATCACCTCTAGATACTTAATATATTTCTTGAACTCTCCCAGAGGGTGTTTGATTAGCTTAGAATGGCCTTTTTAGGCCTCCAGAGGAAGTTATCTTCCATCAAGTCACACTAAAATCATCAATCATTGTATCCAATCATCCTGCACATTGAAACAAACTTTAAAAAACTTGTTAATAATTTCTTTTGATCTAGGTTGAGAGTGGTACTAAGGCAGGTTGGCCAGAGGAAGGACACACCATTGACCAAGAAGTGAAAGATGCATTCCCTAAGCTTGTAAAGTAGGTACTCATCCATAGTATGATTTTACCATATTCTAAGACAAAATTAGGGATTCAACTCCATGCTCATGGGAAAATTCATGAGTCCATATATTCGATCAGTTTTCATTACCTTTGGGAGTTGTGAGGTTTGTAAATTCTAATTTTGACACATTTAACACTCCTACAAATGTCAATAACCAATCCAAAAGGCCCCAAAACCTAAACAATGACTATATTATTTCCCAAAATAAACATCGATTGTATAATTTAAACCCTAAAAGCTTTAGGCTAAATGCTGAAATCCTGAAAAATACCTATGTATTGACCATGTTAGAATATGAAAAACCATCTTCTAAACCGTGACAAATGGAGTTGTGAGACTAGTTCCATAAGGTGCAGAGTGACCCTAACTTCTTATATTTACTAAAATAAATTTAAAGTATAAGAAATAATAAAGTATAAAGATTAATAAAATAAAAACTTATATTTTTGCCATAATCACATATACCATTTATTTTTGTAAATATATCCCTCTCATACACATATATACCACATGCTAAAATAGAACGCAAGCACATTATAACATGCTCACATTTCATCTTCTATGGGTTTGGGAATCCCAATCCATAGGCTTGGATTTTCCTTGGATATCCCACCCTAAGGCTTAGACTATGTAATCCATGAATAAATCCGTGTTTAACAAAAAAACATCAAACTCTCACGTGTACACCCCGATATATTATGTGTTATAACATAATATTCCAAAAAATTATACTACGACGTCAAGCTCGGTTTTACCTTGGTGACGATATACTTCTTTCTAAAATCCAATTAGTTTAAGGCTTTCATCCTTAATTTCTTTTACTAGTGCCCTCTTTTCTTTTCAAAATATATGCGTACGTTTTTGTACACAACTTATGTTTTTTTCATCCAAATTCCAAAAATAAACTCCTCTTCTAAACTCCATTCTACAAGCACTTTAAAAAAACAAAAAAATGACTTTTTTTCTCAAAGTTATGAGGGTGTACACATAAATATTTCATTTTCAGGATATGTGCACTTTGAAAATTAATAAAAAATATTTATTCATCCAAATATTATGAAAAATTAGTGGGACCTTATACATGGAATTAGCTAACTTTCTATTGAAGGGATTTGAAAAATAATTTATAAAACTAAAAAAATGGGGGCACACACACAATAGGTTCTTATCTTTTTGACACAAAAATAGACATATTTTGTGTGCACACCACATTTTACCCTCTTAATCTCCACCATTTTAAAAAATTAGTAGTTTAGAAACTAGATTCTGAGATCTACAGTACTTATTCTTATCACTTTATAAATTTTGAGCATATGCATGCTAAATTATTAGATGAAGTTTAGTTTTTGCTGATTTCAAGAAAAATGCATCCCGTTTTGACCTCTTTTGGCCCCCCATTTCCATACACTTAACTCTTTGAGAAACCATCTATGGAATTCCATTCTTTTACAAAAGGACCAACACAATCAAGAGACAATGATTGCATTCAAAATAAAACTTAGAATGATTTCATTGATGATTTGATGGCTAACGATATTAATGACAATGAAATGCCTCCCCTTAAGACATCACATTGAATGAATTTGAAACTACATCACGGGATGATTTAAATTTCCACTCTAGTGGTAGGTTTCCATCACCTGCATAATTGAATGTTTGAGGTACAAATTCTTGTAGTCAATGAAATTTAAATTCCACCACTCCAAATACTCACGAGACACCTAGTTCTAAAAGAAAGAGAAAGGTAATAAAATGAGACTTGGGAATGAGTTTTAGGTTAGAGTGGGTTTATATGTTTCCATTTATCAAACCTATTGAAAATGAAAATAAAGTTGAACCTCCCAAAGAATGAAAATGTACAATTTATAACTTAAAATTGGGCAGGGACAAGACAATGCAAATTAAATTTGATAATATTGAGAAGCACATAGGAAAGATATATGAAAAGAAAATTGTAGATGAAGTTGGGAAGTGTGAATGATTATTTACATATTAGGTATGAAAAATAATTTGAGGAGCACAAGAGAATTGAAAGAATAATTACAGAGAATGGAGGAAAAATTACATCTCAATTTAACAAGGTCATTCAAAATAGTCTTTTAGGTAAAACAATTCAACTAGCTACTATTTTTTGAATTTTGAAAAGAGGTCATCCTATAAAAAAATTTCTTGAACAAAAGAAGATGTTGCATTTTCTTGGTTTCCCACACTTTTCTCATTCTCACTGGTCTGAAAGTAGTGGTTGGGTTGGGAAAATGTATAGCTATGGTTGAGAAAGAAGACTTGAAAGATAAACTTAAGTATGGACGATACATGTCTTTGTCTATTGATGATATCACAATAGTAGATAATACTAATCGGGTTTGTATACATGTTTATATTGTTGTGAATCATGTGATATATCCTCATTTACTTGTTATTCATAGGATGAGAGAGAAATCCAATGCTAAAAATATTTTTTAATTGGTGATAAGAATTTTGAGGGAGATCGGTGGCATGGATGATTCTACAATTGCAAAAAGATGGTATGTGTTGGGGAAGATGGGGCATTTGTAATAAAAGGTCATCGCAATGCCTTTGTGTAAGAATTCAAACATCCCATTTCCCGTATATGATTTCAATTCATTGTATGGATCATAGAATGAATCTAACATACAAAATAGTCAACAAATTTACACTTATAGAAAAAGTTGAAGAATTTGTTCGAGAGGTGCATGCTAATTTTTTTCGTAGTCCTCAAAGATTCATGAAATTCCAAATCTTTGCAGAAGAAATGAAAAATGGGAATAAACTATTAAAAGATGTCAACACTAGGTGGATCTCATTTTATCAACCAATTCATAGGGTGTAGGATGAGTATCAATCCTTATTAGGGGTAATGTGGAAAAATCGCATGGAAGTAGACAAGGCTCGGGATTTGATACATCATTTGATTGATTTAGAGACATTACTAATGTTGTGTGGTATCCTTCCCATATTAGATGAAATGCATTATTTAATTAAACAAGCCCAAGAAAGACATATATATTGCTGATTTTTCTAGTTTGAGGAAACATGTTTGTCTGGAAATAGAATATTTGTTTATCAATGAAACTTATTTTTGGGTCTAAAGTTTAATGGTTGGAATAATTTGATAAAGATTGGAAATGAAAGTATCTTTCTAAGGGTTCAATTTTTTTGGAGAAGTATGTGCTTTTGTACGTGGATATGAGATACCAATGTACCTATTTCAAATAATATCCAGTAAGGTTGAGAAGGTACACATCACAGGGACATTATTTGATAACATTGTATCATCAACATCGGTAAGGTTAAGATAAATTACGCTTTCCTACTATAATAAATAAGGGAACATTTTAGTATGGTTTATTTACTTGAATAAATGGCTTTAGTAAATCCCACCTACGGAATAATGTCTTAAATAAAAATATTTGCATGAAGATTACCACAAGAGATTGGCTACATTGATTCAACATTTTGTAATCCAGTTAATATCAATGGAATGAATATTCCATTTATTTTAAGAAATAAAAATATGATTGACCAATTCCATGAATTTTCCTCTACAATGATTAAGAAATTAAAATGTTTGGATAATCCCTTAGAGTGTGGAGCAATCACTCAGCTATGGAAAAAAATCGGGTTAAATACTATTTTGCAAGAAACCATCTCCAAGTTTTTCTCATTGGCTGAGCTATGTCAAACAATGATTTTGGGTTTAGTTGAAGATGAGATAGTCAGCGCCTTGAATTTTATAAAGTGAAAATTATGAAACAAGCTTGAAAAAAATTGGAGAACTGTTTGAGAATTTACATATCACGATATAAAGTGAATAACTTCCCCAATGATAGGGCTTTGGAAATATGGAAGTTAAGTAATGAAAGGAGAGGGGATGATAACAATGCCACATATACATAAGATGATCTTATTAGAGATAGGGATGGATCTATTGCACTAGTTCACTATCATCCAAGTCAGAGAATTGGCCAAGAAAATGATAGAGATGATCCACCATCAATACATTGGAAGCTTCCATTTGTAGATATGTGATATAGATGTTCATATAATATATTCAAATAATTAGTACATTATTCTGATAATATCTTTCTCTTTATTTATACTTGATGATAATTTCAATAAATTTGAGTAATTGTACATATGCAAAGTTCTTAATATCTCGAAAATAGCAATACTTTGTTTTTCTTCATAATTTCTTGAATTTGGAATTCAAAATCTTTAAATAGCTCGAATATGATTTTTTTAGCTTATTTGAATCTTGTGTTCTCGATGGATTTTTCTAGTCTATTCACCTTTAAAATTAAGTCCCGTTGATTCCATGTGGTAATATTTGATAACTTCGCATGTCATTTTCCTTTATAAGAACCATGTCATAGTGCAAAAGGTGATCTAGTAAGAAGGCTCCACGTATGTATAGTTCTTACAGAACATTTTATATTAAATTATCTTTCTATCATGTATGTTTCACTATGAAGTGCAAACCAATAAAAAAACACCACGTACGTAGGGATTTTACAGTGTCAGACTCTACATATCCTCTGTTAGTCACCCCAAAGTGTAAACTAATAAGAAATCTCCACCCTTATAATGTTTTCACAATGTCAAACTTCAGTTTCTTTTCCAACTTGGTAGGTCCTGTCAGTCATTGAAAAGTGCGAGCCAATAAAAAATCTCCAAGTTACTTCACAATTTACAATGTCAGTCCTTTGATAAACTTGTCGGTTTTTAACCAATAAGAATATTCCACACTAATTTTCTTTTTACATAACCAATCACTACTAAGACTTTGTCATAAATAGTCACAAGTGAACCAATAAGACATCTCCATGTTCTTTCAAATTTCATTTTCCTTTGTAAAAACCATGTTATAGAGTGGGAAACGTAAGCCAGTAAGAAGGCTACACATATGTACGGTTCTTATGGACCATTTTATATTAAATAATTTTTTATGTCATGTATGTTTCATTAGGAAGTGTGAACCAATAAAAAACACAATATACGTATGGATTTCATAGTGTCAAACTCTACATATCCTTTGTTAGTCACCCCGAAGCACAAACCAATAAGAAATATCCCCTTGTAATGTTTTTCCAATGTCAGACTTCAGTTTGCTTTCTAGCTTAGTAGGTTCTGTTAATTATTGCAAAGTGTGAGACAATAGGAAAGCTCCAAGTTACTTCGTAATTTGCAATCTCAATCCTTTGATAAACTTGTCGGTTGTTAACCAATAAGAATATTCCATGCTACTTTTATTTTTGCATCTCTACTAAGACTTTGTCAAAAATGGTTAGAAGTAAACCAATAATACATCTCCATATTCTTTTGAATGTTTTATTTCCTTTGTAAGAACCATGTTAGAGTTCAAAAGGTGAGCCAATAAGAAGGCTCCATGTATATATGGTTATCACTGACCGTTTTCTATTATATGATATTTATGTATAACAAAACACCACATACATATGATTTCATAGTTTTTGTAGACACGAAATCATGCACTTTGGGTAATTATTTAGTCCCGGGATCATACTACTATTCATCTGGTTCTTAAGTGAAAAAGTACTAATTAACCCATGTCTTTAGCCATCTTGCATTTTTTTATTTCTACTTTCGATCTTGTACTCGTATTTTCCCAATTTGTACTTTCATACTTTATCCCTATTTCTAGACTAGGGTGCCACAAGTGCCCTAGTCCCCTCTAGGTTCCTTGATCCTCTTTGCACTTTCCTTTCACTTTTTGGGCACTTTCTAGCCATTTGAGATTCCTATCTTTTTGGTAGTCGACCTTTTCAGGGTTAATTACAAAATTCAAACAAGAGAACCATATAAATATACAGTTATGAGACCATAATGAGGGACCAAGCACTAAGCACTAGCTATCACCACTTAAGGTTACATCCATCAAGGCTTATATTGCTCCATTTGCATCCATATAGCTCCATCACAAGGGACAAAGGTTTGTTTTCTACATCACACTTCATAAGAGGGGTTTATTCTATTTCATGCACACATTATTTACATTCTACATCTAGTTATTTCTCGCTATTCATAAAGTGAGACACACATAAGAGCACCTAGGGCATGATTCCACACACACACACATAGAACTACATTGGGTCTAAGATGTAGTGCATCACTCAGTTAGTAAGTCCACCATTGTGGCCATTGAGAGACAGTCCCCACCCCTTCATATATATCTTTCTTTTTAGGGTTTTGATGCTTTATCTGGGGTTTTGCAAGTGATTCTTCTATTGCAAGTTTACTAGTGCTTCAACGATCATACAATGATATTCACATGACAAGAAGCGAACACAATTGAATATTCAGCGACACCTCGTAAGAGGTTTACTGAGAGATTTTCGAGAGACCATGACACCCATATTTTAGACTAGGGTGACTAAGGCACCCCATCCCTTTTTCAAGCACCCTTGTCCACCCATACATATCATATTTACATTTTATTGGGATCCTGGGTGATGGTTTTCTACTCCTGTTCATTTGGTCTCCACTATGACACAATCCAAAAATCTTGACGAATCATCTAAGGATTTTATTACCCTCTTTTCACATTAGGGTTTCATATGTGCATAACTTATTTGTTTGGGTTATTTCCCTTATTTATTTACTCATTTATTTACTGCTCCTATAACATCCATATTAGACTAATAAATTTACATTAAATTAGTATAATTATTTTGGTGAATCCGTTATTTGAGCACTCTTGGATCATCTCTTCTTCTCCACCTCATTATCTTAGGTTCCTTTCACCATGGAGGTCTCTCTCCATACATTTTTGAAAGATAATCCTAATTGTCAAAATAAACTCAAATATTTTTTGGCTAATACTTATATTCATCCTCACACCTCTCCCAAATATCTATATCACAGGTTTACCAATTCTTTATCTATCAATCAAGAGCATATCACGTTTACATATGAAAAAATCACTTCTCGGTCTATCTTAAGTATTGATTCCCCCTTTATATTCAAGTTTTTATTAATAATATAGGGGTTAAGTGAGCTTTATTCGACAATGGATCTAGACTTAACATCTGTAATATCAAGTTCCTCACACAACTTGGCCTATCTAAATCCTCCTTAACTCCATCATCCATTTGCATTCGTGGCTTTGATAATATGCCTAAATGAGTCTTAGGTACAATCACGCTTCCCATTACTCTCGGGCCATGCACTTTGTCCATCAAATTCCATGTCATGCCTAACAATCTTAACTATAATCTTCTCCTTGGATGACCTTGGATCCATGCCATGAATGCAGTCCCTTCAACCCTTCATGCACATATTAAATTTTTATATCAAGGTGTGGTTTATGAAGGATTATCAAACCCTCTCCATTTTTTTATTGCAACGCTATTGATCATTCACATAAAGCCCATACTTTGGCCACCGCTCCTCCTAACTTTTAATAGTATGGCCCTAGGATATAGGTACCTATGCCACTACGGTTTCAATGATAATAGATTGGGAAAACATACCAAAAGAGTCAAAGAACATGTTTCCATTCCGACACAATTCACCAAGATCGGCCTCATATATCACCCTCAACTCGTTTCTCTTATTCCTTCCAGATATTCTCTTGAAGTTTATACCATCTCACATACTCATCATCAAAAAAATAATTCCCTTTGTTCTTACTACCACAACTTCCTTTGGTGTGCCAACTACTCCTAACATGTTTCCACATCCTCCATCATGGCATGATTTTTCTTCCATGCCTAGATAGATCTCCATCTCTTACACATTCGGGGGCATCATGCTTAATCTTCTCCCCCGTCTATCATCACCAAGTGGATATAATTTCCTATCTTTGAGCGATCTTACACACCTTGATACACTATTATATCATCACTACCTGATGACACACTCTTGTGATTCGATTCACACTTGACTATTGAGAGCATCCTATGCACATGAACCTCACACACTACATGATAGACACTACACATTCTACATTACACATTGCACAATCTACACACCACATGACATTGTCTCATCACTACATATACTACACATCTTATGCATCTTACACATATACTTTTATGTGTTACACTCACTACCCTATGATGTACTCTAGTTTCACGGTCCATACTATACTGTTGAGGGTATACATCACTAATAAACCTCATCACACTCACACATTCATTCAATCCTTTCCATTATGTGACATTCCTAGTTTAGTGATATACTCCATAGGTTACATCATCACTTCTGCTAGAATCACTTAGTGATATATGCCATAGGATACATCATCACTTACTCTAGCATCATCATCACCTATTCTGATCATCATTTAGTGATATACACTTAGGCTAAAATTTCACACACACCTCATCTATGTCTCATATCACCACTACACATCCACCATGCTTCAACACATAGCTCATCTATTTCCCGATGAAAACTCTTGTTTACGGTTCATTCTTGACTAATGAGGGGGCATAAACAAATGAACTTCACTACATACAATTCCATTCACTTGAGGGCATGCGGCTCCTATCATTCACTCTACATTCCATTTCATCCTTACACAACATATTGCATATCTTTGATACATTTACTCTTACTTACATGTACTTCACTTTATTACACATGCTAGATAGATATCTTGTATGTAATTATATTTATTATCCACACATGCGCGTTTACTTGCTTTCTAGTTGTGATCACAGACTCTACATATCCTTACATGGAGTACAAATGCTTGGTGTATTCCTCATACCAGTCCCACAACGGCTCTTGGGGGCATTAATTTTTGTACACTATAGGTGCTATTGTTTCATTTTGTACTTCACACTTTACATTATCGAGTATACATGATTTTGGCATAAATTTTATCCTTTTAACATGTTAATGGGTATTTCATACGCAACATTTATTTTATATGATTACTTACTACCGTGGCTATCTGTTTGTTCATACTTTCTTGTCTCTATTTTTCATTGTATGTGGATGTTTCCCTTTATTTGGTGTGCACACTTGTTTGTTTGTATGCGGCCACTACGGCCTGAAGTGTTTTGTGACATCGTGAGTGATGTCCCATGTTTGCAACCCAATTTTTGTGGCCTACATTGTCTACTTGTGTGTCCTAACTTACACATTGTCTCTTTATCTTACATTTCATCTTATACATGCATGTTTATCTTTGTTCATACTAACACTTATCTTCTATCCACTTATTTGCATGTGCCTTGGTTTCTTCCAAGTACATTCTCCCACAGGACAGAGTTTAAGTTTCAGTGGTTGGTCCTCACTTTGAGGCCATATTCTCCTATAACGACGTCACATGCGCCCCCAAAGAGGGGACATCATTTGTGTTTACACACAGTACACATCACAATACCAATATAATTCAGTTTTCAGTTTTTGTCTATGACACAGTGGGTTACACAACGAGTGGGTTCAACACAGTCTAAAGAACTCTACACATAACATTTTTTTAAGGTAGATTGTCCTTAACATTATGTTGGAGTAGCATTCAGTTAAAGGATAAACTAGAACTTCCTCTCTACACTACTTTGGCTAGTTACATAGGTTCACCCAAAAACCCGATAGTATAGAGATCTCTTCAGTTTTGGGAAGCGGTTATAGGTTGGAGGATAAATCAGACTTTCCTCCCTACAATTCTTTGGCCAGTGGCATGCGATTTCTCAAAAACTCGCACGACATCGACAAGATCCTTTTTACACCCCTTTTTCTCATCGCAGATTAGGTGCACATGTTCCTTTTTATTTTCATTATATGGGTTTTACATACATACATGTGTCTTTACACATATTTTTACATATATACATGTGTATTTGATTACTTGATCACCTTATCTTTTGTAGGTCCGTCTGTATGGGAAGTAAGTAGTCAACGTCATCAACAACATCACTCGACATCACACACATTAACACTAACATGGAAGTACATCACACATCAACATCTACACATGCACTTTCGCTCTAGGTTCACTCTCATCACTTTTTACACTTTTACATCTTTAGTCTCCACGCTCCATGTTTTTATCACTCCATACTTTGTTTAGTCCTTCGGCATGCATTCTACATCACTCTACATGGATATCAGTATGCATCTCTATCTAATTTATGTTACCAAGCTTTCTGCTCACCAACATAAAGTGGGGAAAATGTAGACACAAAATCACACACTTTGGGTAATTATTTAGTCCCGGCTCATACTACTATTCATATGGTTCTTAAGTGAAAAAAGAGTACTAATTAACCATGTCTTTGGCCATCTTGCATTTTTTTTTGTTGTTACTTTCGATCTTGCACCTATACTTTCCCAATCTATACTTTTATACTACATTATCCCTATTTTTGGACTTGGCCGCTCAACTAGAACTGGGGCGCCTAGGCGACCTGGTCCTCTATGGGTGCCCTGATCCTATTTGTACTTTCCTTTCACTTTTGGGCGCTTCTATTCGTTTGAGATTCCTATATTTTTGGTAGTTGTCCTTTTTAGGGTTAATTACAAAATTCAAACAAGAGAACCATACAAATATAAAGTTATGAGACCATAATGAGGGACTAAACACTAAGCAATAACTATCACCACCTAAGGTTGCATCCATCAAGGCTTCTATTACTCCATTTACATCCATCTATCTCTATCAAAAGGGACAAAGGCTGGTTTTCTACATCACACTTCATAGGAGAGGAGTTTATTCTATTCCATGCACACATTATTCACATTCTACATCTAGTTATTGCTCACTATTTACAAGTTCAACATGCAAAAGAGCACCTAGGGCACGATTCCACATGCACATACATAAAGAACTACATTAGGTCTGAGATATAGTGCAACACTCAATTAGTAAGTCCACCATTGTGGCTACTAAGGATATTTTGACCCCGTCATATGCATCTTTATTTTTTTAGGGTTTTGATGCTTTGCCTAGGGTTTTATAGGTGATTATTCTATTGCAGGTTTACCAGTGCTTCAACAATCATACAAAAACATTCATGCGATGGGAGGTGAACACAAGTGAATATTCAACAACACCTCAGAAGAGGTTTACCGATATTTTTCATAGGCTAGGGTGCCTCAGGTGCCCCAATCCCTTTTTCAGGCGCACTAGTCGATCCATAAAACTCGGATTTGTGTTTTCTCGGGCTCCTGTGCGATGGTTTCCTCCTCCTATTTATCCAGTCTCCACTACGAAAAATTCCATCGAGCTTGATGAATCAACTAAGTATTTTCTTACCCTTTTTGCACATTAGGGTTTGATATGTTCATATCTTAATTATTTGGGTTATTTCCCTTATTTATTTACTACTCCTATAACATCCAGATTAGGCTAATATATTTACATTTTAGTATAATCAGTTTCAGACTCTACAGATCCACTGTTAGTCACCCTGAAGTCCAAACCAATAAAAGAGCTCCACCCTTATAATATTTTATGTGAAACAACACTCTCATACATTGTTCCATTGATCTTAATCAAATGCATTAGTTCTTAATTTATTTTTATTTTTGTTCATAGCTTGGTCTCTGTTGGGGCCTTTCTTGTTGTTATTGTTTAGTTTTGTGACTATTGTAACATTTTATTATTAATAGAAGCATTCTCAATTTAAAAAACTACACCAAAACTGAAACAAAGATGATTTATAACTTTCGCTAGAGAGAAAATATGATAGACTGCATTCGTCAAACTATTTTTATGAATTAAATAAATAACATTGGATTTGTCATTCAATCTGCAACTATTGTTTATGTTTTTACCATTTTCACCACTAAATCGATGGCTGACATTACTACATTCGCCTCACATACAAAAATGGTTACAAGAACATTTGCCATAATTTCTATAAGTTTTTTTAGGGGGATTCCTTAAAATTTTCCCTATAGGAGGGGAAATGGGGCCACTAGGGATGATGAGCGTGGCTTGATACTAGGCATTGCATGCAAGGTTGATATATTATGAGGGTATGGTGGGGAGAGACTTTGAGAAGTTTCATGATATGTATAACATGTGGCGAGTTAGTGATAGACGTATCAACGAGGTCTTACTTCTAGCACATGGAGTATCAGATGGCCGAGGAGGGAACCTAAGGGTGGAGCCAATAGTTTGGTGCTTTCTAATGTACATTTTACCATGCAGTTATTGTATGGGCTAGAGTACCCGATTTTTGCAATGTATATGGACTTGTGTGTGTGTGTGTGTGCGTGCGTGCGTGCGCGCACATGCACAATTTTTGATAGCTGGATGTGTAAATGTGTTTTCTTGATGTGATGTTTTATGTGAGTTTATGGATAGATTTAGATATGATGATGGTTTCATAGTGATGAGATTTATATAAAATATTGTTGTATGAATGTGATGATTTAATTTTATCATGATGAATGTTATATGGATAAGATATGATTGTATTGTGTGGATGTTTATTTTTGAATGATGGTGGTTAAATCATTTTGTGGGATGTGTTATAATATATATATATATATATATATATATATATATATATATATATATATATATATATATATATATATATATATATATATATATATATATATATATATATATATATGTGTGTGTGTGTGATCGCAATTTCAATGATAATGTACTTACAACCATAACTGGTGTTAACATATAACTAACAATCGACTTTTAAAAATTTAAGATAAGATGAGATGAGATAATCTAACCTCTTGCTAATATGTTTGGGAGTTGCATGTATCTTGTATGGGGAACTGTGTTCTCCTTAGTGGTTCTTATGTTTTATCCCAACATTGTTTTGTTGTATATTACGCGGGCTAATCGATGTAGGAAACTGTCTTCAAGGGAAATCTTATCGATGTGGGAAGATTTCCTATGATGGTAAGATATTTAGACATATTTACGAAAGATGATCAATGTGGGAAGATTTTATTTTTGTCACCATGTATATGGGTGTTGTTTAGATTGAGTAGCCATCCTTCGAGGGAATGGTATAAAATATTATATTCAGATTTTGATGGCTATAACGGATATATTATTGATTGATAGTTGTCCTTCAAGGGAAAAATCTATATTTTGATATAATGATTTTCATCCCACAGTGACTTTTGATTCTTTTAGTTAAGATTGGGCCTAAGAGACCGCTTAAGGAGGGTATGTTCGATTAGGGGGTAATTATTCCAGGGTACCCTACTGTGACCGAGGAGACTTTTCCATCCAGAATATGCTATGAGTAGGGCCATGGTGCTCATATTAAAGGTCATATTGGATATACTAGATGGGAGACCACATAATTCCAAATCGTTACTAGGGTAAGGGGATTGACGGATTTTGAAGGTGGTGGATCTTATTTGGACTAAGGTTATGTAAGTAGATACATTAACAACACAAGAGCCATAAGTGTAAGGCATTGAGGGGATCTTTTTCAGGTTTCCCATCAAGAGAGGCTAAGCGATATGCCTTGGACCCATATTTGTGAGTTATACTATATGGGCCAAGTCGGTTTTGGAGAAAAATTTCCACACTTAATCTTTTTGATAGTTGTGACATGTTGATTTTATTTGAGGACAAGATCACCAATGTTGATTTCACGTTCTTTAAGATGTTTATTGTATGTGAATTTAATTCATTATTTATAGACATTAATATGTTTGAGGATGTTTAGTTTGTGTTCATCTAATAGTTTGTGTTGTGATAGGCGTTGTTAATGATATTATTCCTAGGGGATAAAATATTTAAGAGAAACACATAGAGATGGAATTTGGACTTCTAGCGGAAGAACTAATTTGGTGACGTAGACTAGAGTGAAAGGAGTAGTGCTTGCAGGGGTTTGAATGCTAGTCTGATATGCCCATAATGTGAATGGAATTTAGAGATGTAAATATTTACCAGCCTGATCAATAGTCTTGGTAAGGATATTTTTGAGGGTTTTATTAGATGATTCAGATTTCCCGTTAGCTTGTGGATAGTATGGTGTGGAGAAAATTAGTTTGATATTGTAGGTGTCATAGATTTTTGAACTTTTTAATTCTAAAATGATTTACCATTATCTGTGATGATTTTATGAGGGATTCTAAAGTGGTAGATGATGCATTGATGGATGAAATATACGATCTTATATGATTTAGTGGAGATAAGAGGGATAGATTCCACCTATTTTATAAAATATTCAATACTCGTGATGATGGAATTATGTCATTTAAATGATCAAGGGTTAATAAGGATGATGAGTTCAAGTCCCCATGATGCACATGCATCATTATATTCTTCAACTCTTCCCTTTACTTCAATTTAATTCAAATACTTTGATCCATTAAAATATTCATCTGATTATCATATTTTACATAATTGTGATCATAAACAACTCATCTCATAAAGATTCATCTACACTATAACTATGCATTCATAATTTAAAAAGTCGAAAATAGGGTTTGGCATCAATATTGACAAAAGCGTTTCTCTTAAAATACAATCTGGGTTTTCCTGAAAACGGGAAAACTTGCTCACGACATATAAAACTATATACCTTTTAAATATTAGAATAATCCAGATCATGAAAGTGAAGATATAACCTGTTTTTCAGACACGTTTTGCTAGATTTTGCTGTCTTCACAACTAAACATATACCTTTATAAAAAAATACATAATCTCTTCAATCAATTCAGTGAAAATGACTCTCTCTTCTTTACGTCATTTCTCAACTTCATCCACAAATCAAAACCAAACTATACAGTCAATTATGGAGAGGCATATATGCATTTGTTTTACCCACATACATTCTGCCCAACATATACTCTGTAATGTCATAACCTTATCTGTCTTCAAATATTAATGTTACTCAAAAACATATTCAGGAAATTATTTACTTAACTGAATAGAATATATTATCTTACCAAATAGATTACTCACTACACTCCTCAGACAATTGTGCCCGACTCTTCTTCCCAGTGTTGCACTGCTGTAGGGATTATGGCATAATTTATAATCACCATAAAACTATTTGAGCGCAACCCTCCAGTTACAAGTAATAATATGGTAATCAATATTCATGCACAAAATCATTCATCAACACATTATAGAAATTGCATCTCGACCTTTTCCAACAATCTTAATATAAATCTTTTTGTATATGTACCTTTTGGCCACTCTAAAGATTCAGATCTCTACCTGTAATGTAGTAAAGGCTCGTAGCTCATTAAGAGATACACCAGATGAATTATTTTATCGTAAAAATGCTGTAGTTTTTATTAAAGAGATTTATAGTCCTTCTTTACCATGGTCTTCCTCTACAATCAAATTGCAAACTTATACCAAATATTTATTCTAATTATATCTTTATGATAAGCCATTAATCACCTCAAGTTTTTCAACAATATGAGGCTTATTCCTTATCATTGCAATTTGTCAACAATCTCAACTGTATTTGGAAGTGCAGAAAAAAAATGATGAAGGTGTTATTATCAATACCTTGGAAAACTAAATCGCCCTAAATGTTTTTTTGCAATAAATCCTCAAACTGGTGATGACACCGATTCATATTATTAAGGAAAAGTTTCACGATCCTCAAAATTCACAAAGAGATTAAAACTAGCAATCACATGTGTACAATGCAATGTGAACGCCGAATGGTATATGTTATTAGATTTAGAAAGACAATAGTTGATGTTGATAAGGGGTGTGATTGACAATACTGATTTTCTATTAAAGCCGGAACAAATGTTGTGAAATACATTAGAAGGGATGTTAGATAACAGTTAGTTGTGTAATAATTGAATACAAATGCAAGTGAGACATGTAAGTTTGCTAATACTCACTCTCAAGAATGTAGTGAATGTGAAGTTTTGTTGTCAAAGTAGATTGAAAGAATGACTAAGTGCTTTAACATATTATCTCTCCATGAAACTAAAATGAGACAAAATATGCAATTATATATAAACAAATCAGAAATGGTTATGATACATTCCAAATTTCTTTATTACCTCTACGCATTTGAGAGCATCATTGTTAGAGCTATTTTGTGCATGTCTTACAATCATAGCATTCCATAAGACCACATTTCTTTGAGACATTTTGCAAACAAAAAATGGTATATGTTATTTGTGTTATAGCGAGAGTTTTTACTCAAATAAAGGTAATGTTGGTGGTGGCATTGATGCATCATAGACAATGTCGATGATTGTTCCTGTAGCACCATTTACGAGGCCTACATCAACCCATAAATTTGCAATAAGCATGATTTTTTGTTGTTTGCACAACAAAACTTTGTGCTCCAACTAATCATCATCAAGATTTCTTGGTCCAACCCGCCTGTTACTTTCAAATGGATTGGGTGATCAGAACGTTCAATTCCTTCAACATTTGAAGGTTGTGGGAGTCCACGAGGTTGTTTTTGCAAACAAATGTGGTGCGTCCTTAAAATTTTGAGCTCTTGCTGAGTTAGGTGTGTGTCTGTGTGAGACATTAGGAGTTCCCAGTCCTCAATAAGAGGGGTTGAATCTCGCATGTTGAGTAGTAAATTCCAGAATGAAACTTGTGCATCGATTGTTCCTTGTTGCCAAAATATTGTTTGCAATGTAATGGATGAATGAAATCCCTTCCAAAGGGTGGCTCCATAGGATTTACTTGCATAAAGAGGACTGTCCATAACCGGTGGTAATTCACCGAGGAGGATGACTGATTTGTTTCTAAATTTAGATGTTTTTGAGTGTGGGAAAGCCTCGTGTAGCCTACTGTCAATTTTTCCTAGCAACTTTGGGCTGATGAAACTCATTTCATCAATAAGAACATATTCTATATGTTTTAGCGACTCTTGAAAAGATGATAATGCTTGGCCTTCAAGGGGTTTTAATTCTTTGATTGGAATACGAGGGTTGCATGGATTGTGGGTGCAAAGATGTTGAATGCTGAAACACCGGTCGGGCAAGGAGAAGGAGAGGCGAGGGAGATGTGGTTGATGCAATTGTAAATGAATTCTAGATTTTATTTATCAAAAATGATTTTCCTGTGCAAGTTGTTCCTTGAATTATCAATCTTAGTGGAGGTAGAAGTTTTTGTTTGCTGAATGGTGCAAAGTATGGTATCAAGAGCTAGTTGTTGTTATGAAGACAAAGGTAGTGTGGTAGATGGTGGTGTGGCCTGCGTGTTGTTGTTATTTGTGTCTTCCTTTTCTCTCTCGATGAATGATGAACCAATTATCTACAAATCATGCGGAATGCCATGTATGTTCTAATTATTGTGTATGTCAAAATCTCGTTTCCCCAACATTTCAAGACTGTCAAGACCCGTGTTGTTTCTTGGATGAAGTTGTGCGAAGACTTGTCATTCTTGCAATGGTTCATGTTGAATATTGCATTCGACCTCAGAGTCAAAACTAACATCTGTATCATGTCTTGTGTCTGCAGTAGTGTGTAAATCATACCATGGTTTGTAGTTGTGTTTGAACATGTCCTAAGTGTCGTTGATGTCATGTGGGATTGAGCCAAATTTGGAGGTAATATTTATGAAAGGCTTCTATAAAAGGAGTTCTGACCAACAAAAAAATTTCATATGACATTGAATCCTGAGTTGGGACATCCACAAATCTCGGGTGGATCCAAACAATTTCTTTAGTCGACCGTAGTTTCCATTTATCTCCTTTACGGTTCCTGTTGTAGCTTCAATCTCGAGCACCCTGAATAAGTGGTAGGTGTTCCATGGTTGTAGGGTGAAATCTATATGCATCCAAGAAAGTGGTTGTTTCTTGTACATCGACATCACTTTCAATGACATGTCTCAAGATTTTTTTGCCAACATTTAATGATACAAACGAACGGTTGCACATAACAAGTGGCAATTTTTGTAGCATGTGGCATGTTTCTTGTGTTCTTATGTCATGTTCAACAACGCTCTCTGTGAGAATTTTTTGAATCATAATGTGTGCTGGTGAATCCGCATCAGCATCTCTTGAAAATCTGGATAGCATTTGGTGATAGCTTTCTGAACGTTGCTCTTCTTTTGAAGCATATTTTACAATATCCTTTAGAACTGCATGGCGAGAAATTACCGTTGGCAATCAAAATTTCCTCTCCATATGGATATCATAGTTTGATTGTGTATGTTCAGTCTATCATCGTTTCTCAAAAGGAGGTACTTAATTTTCCCATAACTTTCAATGAGCAAGGATGCAGTAGGTTGTGTGGCCCATGGTGCATTTTACCTACACTGCATCTGTGATTGTTTTCTATGCAGGCATGTTTGTTCTAAACATTTTGTGTGGCACTGAACATGATTAAGAAGTTCTTCAAGGTATGCATGTGGGGAGGAGGATAGTATTTGTGTTGTATTTAGCAAACAAGGGTCATCTAGCAGTGACTTGCGAACAAAATCCAAGTGGTTGCAAGCCGACAGGGGTTCTAGGAAGACACGAACTTATCAAAGTATTGTTTTGTTTCCTCAATAATTGTTGTATCCTCCCAGTCCATTGCATCAACTTTAGGTGCGTTCTTGAGCCACAATAAACCATGGATGTGTGTGGAGCCTCTATGTTGCCATTCATACCTGCGAGACGAGAGAGCATAAATATTAGCTATGTAGTCTAGAAAAAACTTATTAAATACTATATTTTATTACCTGTACCAATAGTCTATTACTCCAAGTTCAAATCTATAGATTTGCATAAATAAATTAAGTAATAATTAATTAAAATCAACACATGAAATGAAAACTACAGAAGATAGAAACCAAATGTAAATAGAATGGAGCAATTTCTATTGAATATGAGAGGGAATTTTATACAATTTCTTGCTCCTAAAATCATGGAGTCAAGTCTTATCATTTTATCCCCATATCTCTCCTTTATTCCCTAGTCTTACTCTCAATCCCAAGATATTCTCACACATTTCTATCTCTATGAGTTGTGCATGACAACTAATTGTGCACACTCATATATTATTTTATAAATATTAAAAACTATTACTACTAAATAACCCAAACCACTCCTAAGTGTTCACACTATGAACAATATTTCGGTAACATGAAAAACTTATTAAATAGTAGATTTTATTACCTATACCAATAGTCTACTACTCCAAGTTCCTTCTGTAATATTTCTTCACGAAATATTGTGAATCTGTGATGTAGGTATGTTGATAGTTGATGAGGGTTTGAGACAATGTTAAGTGTTCTCCAACATTGTGTGGCTCGAGGATCATTAAGGCATTCACCATACATAATACTATGGAGATCTGGCCATTTAGTGTCTACAACACTTAGAGTGAAGAATAAGGTTGGTGTCCCCATTTATTCCACCATATCTAAAATCTCACTTCTTCTTTTTGCCCAGAATGAACGCGTCCCTCGAAGGCTTGATCCAAACTACATTAAATTGTCTAGGAGGTTATCTTTGGGGCATTCCAATAGTTGTCTTCACAGATCTCCAATTGTTGTAGGGATTCCAGATTCGATGTTTTGTTTCATGAAAACCAGATCGTGGGTCAAGCTTTTGTGCCGCATTATGAGGTTTAGAAGGAAGTAGGAAAATCTTGGGTGTGAACCGAGGTGGCCATGGTAGCACATCAAATGAAGAGAATATTCATGCATTGGAACTTATTTTATGCGGGGATGTTGCGACATTTCTTTTCCAGCCGGAAACAAGGTTAGGAAGGCCATTTAGAACATGTCGTCCATATTGTATTCATTTATGGGTGAGATCCCAAGCTCTGGCCATGGCATGGTAAATGGGGTGTTACCATCGTGGTTGAGCAAGAACTATTTGATTTCCTCTTCTTGTTCTTGAATTGTGGGGTGTTGGCACAAAAGATGATGAGTGTTCATACATTTCATCAGAGTCATTGGAAGCATCAATACCATGAGATGTAGAGGCAGTTTGCATTTGGGGAAATTCTACTGTGGCTATGTTAAGAGATGAGGAAACATTTGATGACTCAAATGGTAGGGAGGAAAGGGCATCATGGTCAATTAAGACATATTTGTAATATGGATTGTGTTGGATTTTATATTGCAAGGCTGCCCAAACATGAGATCTACTGACCTAGAAATCATACTTTTGTAAACTATATCATTCCCTTGGTATGAGTATTATGTCCAAATCTCCAAGGTAGTGTGGTAGGTACTTTTCTCTAGAAGTAATGTTTTGTGGGAAACTTATGGTGTGTCATGAGTATTTGGATTGTCCTCCACGTACTTGGGTGACCTATAGTAATGGATTGACTCATGTGATAAGAATATCCTCTATTTGGGTTAAAGACACAAGAATGGTAGGTTGCTTTTCAAGGTCCATGTTGTTCCATGAAGAGAAGCGATGGCCGTGTTTTTCAGATTTGCATATGCTACGTAAGGAAATCCTTCAAAGGAAATTATTTTAATTCCAAGGTAATTTTCCAAATAGATTGAGCAAGTTTGGATGTTTGCCAACAAATATATTCTTTTGTGAAACCAACATTGGGATTCAATAGTCTGTGATGAGGGCAGAAATATGGGAAGTCTCTATGTATGGGAAGGGGTGGGGTGTTCTGTTTGGGTCGATTGTGGATTACAAGGTGGAAAGCAGATAAAAGGAGAGGAGGAATTGGTTGTACATGTGCGAGGAACCGAAGCAAATTCGGTACTTGAGATAGTTTTTTGTGGTGGCACAAGAAAATGGGGAGGCGTGGTAGTAGTTAGCAAATATGGATTCTTACGGAAGGAATTGGTATGGTCTTACAAATTTGTTTTTATGGAAGTTACTTGCAGAATTTTGGTGAAATACTCTAGTAGTTTTATTTTTTAGTAAGTTTGAAATGACATGGAAAGGTAGGTTTTTGGTCGATGTAAGCTGAAATATATTTGAGATTGTCATTGTTCTACTCTCCAGGTAACAACATCTCTGCTCATAATTTATGTGAACTTTATTTCATGATTGCAAAGTGACACACCTATGGAGTACCACCTGTTGGGAAAAAACTATGTCGGTCAGTAATGAACGATGCATTGTTTGTTGACATACAAAAAACTTTATACAATAAACTATGTACAATTGTAATGCATGTGGAGTTCCAATTGGAACTACGTGTAAGAGGTATCATTTTGAGGATTAAAAATATACATTTTTTGCTTAAGGAAATTAATATTAGTTATATGGAAAGGTACAATACATTCCAATAGTATACAATGATGCAAATACGTACATAATATAAGTGCAAGTAATTATCATTTATTTTCTTTAAATATATTTCAATCCACATAGTAGTAGGAGGCAATAGTATGTCAAAATCAATAAACTATATACATTTGAAATGCATGTGGAGTTCTAATGGGAACTAATCATAAGAGGTAACAATTTGAGGATAAAAAACTTTTATGTGTTTCCTAAGGAAAATAATTTTTGTTATATGGAAAGATACAATACATTCTAATACTATACAAGGATGAAAATACGTACATAATAAAAGTGCAAGTTAAATGCATTTATTTTCTTAAAATTACTTACAATCCACATAGTAGTAGGTGACAATAGTATGTCAGTTTATAAGGAACTACATAAGTTTTCTTTTGAAGCAGGGGAAAAGGGCAAAACATAGATATGAAATAAGCAACATAGTGGTGATAGTTCAAAGTATAGAATGGGATGGGTGAGGGTGTAAAGTTTGAAGGGACAGATACATTAGAAGTATTTACGTAAAGAAGGTTACAGAGGAGTTGCACTATTATCCACTTTCTTAGAACTGAGGATGACACATTTCAATATGTTGTTTCTGCAGTATGTCTCTTTTTCAGGAAAGTGTGAAGTAGTATTTGTTTCCAATGACATTGCTTGTAATTTCATTGGTCGTCTTCATCTATAGACAATAGGTGGAGATCACTAGCTTTAACACCCATGATTGACTCAGCTAGTCTCATCAAAAGTGGCAACTGATTGGAGTTCTCCTGTTGGGTCCTTAGATCGATCCTGAGTGCATATCTATAATCATAGTTATGAAGTTGTATGTTACAACTCGAATAGAACCATGAACCATTTCCATTCTCTATCACCTTTTTCTTGCATTGTTTTTCACATTTTTGAAGAGCACATGCCTTGTAAAAAAATTTGTCCATGTTGATATTTGTGATTTCTGTAGTAACCATGGCCCATTCATTTCTCTCTATGTTCTCTATATGTAGTACCTCCAAAATTGTTGTTATAGATGTCAAGCTTTTGGAGGGCCCATAAATTTGCTTGTGATAGAGGGTACCGGAAGGGAGTAGTCATCAAAATCAACCCAGCCATGAAGTGTATTTGTTTATGAAATTAGAGGGTTGACGTAACATTTGGTTCTTGAAATAGTGTCAACTGAGCTTCCATTGAAACTGGAGATGCAAGCAGCTTTCAAGGCAAGGATCGGAAGAGGTGGTATAGAAAGCATGTCTTCAAGTTTTTTCTTATCTCATCTAAGTGTTTTCCCCACAATGTGAAACTTACATTGAATCCTCGACATGTCCTTTAATTGTAGTGTTCTTCTCTTTGTTTCAGACTTGTCATGCCGATGAATTGTTGAGCATGGTGACATCGTAAGAACAATGCCAATCAAATCAACTGTATAACCTTCAACGCTTGCAGGTATGTCCTTGATTTTGGTGAAGTGAAAGTGATAGGAAGGTATTGTATCCTAATTTTATATGAGTGGAGATGTGGTTGAGGAAGGTTGTAGGAAAATTTCCAAAGCATTGTTCAAATGGTTGTAACATAGATTTCCACCAACAATCCTCACAATCCTCCCATTGGAAATTGTATATAGCTTCCCATTTTCAATCTGCTCATAGAATGCTTCTGTGGCCTCATTAAAACAAGTGATGTGGATTTCCCCTCCTTCCTGATCCACAAAATCCAACCCAAACATGAAACTATCTCCCCTTTCATTGTGATATTTTCGAAGGCTTGTTTTTGCTAGGGCATGAACCTCTACAGACCACATGTGCATATATGTATTCAATCCACTTATT
Organism: Taxus wallichiana var. yunnanensis; assembly: GCA_018340775.1. Taxonomy (NCBI): domain Eukaryota; kingdom Viridiplantae; phylum Streptophyta; class Pinopsida; order Cupressales; family Taxaceae; genus Taxus; species Taxus wallichiana. Next base: position 355,542,995 of record CM031234.1, read on the forward strand.
TTAGTTGGTGTTCTCATAAAATATTTGTTAACCTGATTAACACTTGCATTTGTTTAAGGAAACTAACTTTCTTGGAGAGAAATTGTTAGTAGTTGGGTTAGAACAATGATTATCAAATGTTTTTTGACAAGAACATCCATTTTAATGATAAGAACAGTCCTTTAGTGGAAAATAAAATCATGATAGAATTAGAATTGAGCAACAAATGAAAAAAACATAAAGAAATTATAATTAATATCGGGAGTTTATATACATTGTTAATTGATTAGGAGATGAAGCTTAAAGTTCAATTTTGATTATTCTAATGTGGGATTTGTGTAAGAACACAATGGAGCCTTCTTGTATTGATTTTTCGGTTACACATCTTGCAAATTTGGAGGGTATAAGTGTTGTCTGAAAATGTTTCCCATCTAAAAGGCCAACATGATGTTGGGAAGCCGGGTTGAGAATGGACCTTAGGGAGGACAAGTGCAGTATCTGAAATGTGGGGTCAACAATGGAACCACCCTCAATCAATTGAGAAATTCCTTCATGTGTCAAAGTTATTTCCACGGAAACTAAAATATGCTCAAGATAGTCAAAGTTCTGCAAATGTATGGTGGAAAATGTAAACATATAGTGTAGTCAAAGATGAAATGAAGGATGTGTTCTGGAAAGAATGCATTTGTAAGCAATGAGAAACTTTAAAGTTTGCTTCCTTTTTCATTTATATTTTCTAAAAAGTGCAAACATGAGGTCTAACCCTTTAACAATTCAATATGCAAAAAGTGATATAATGTACAAAGCTTTGCATGAAAATAACTAAAAATTGCATGATTCTTTCTCGGCATTTTAAAACTATATGTATTTGTGTGCAGATATAATGAGGAACACATTAAAAATGGTTGTTGTTGGTTTACATAAAGAAGCAAGCAATTGTATAAAGGAAATATATAATGAAGAACACATTAAAAATGTGTTGTTGTTGGTTTACATAAAGTAGCTTGCAATTGTATAAGGAAAAATTGAACACGTTTGTTGAAAATTTAGATTATGTGTTCCATATGTTCCGCCGCAATATATACATGCATTTATTTGAAATGAATTATAGATTATTATGTTAAGAAAATAGAATGGAAAACAATAAGAACAATATGTACACTTGAAGTGAGAAAACTATAGGTATTTGTATGGAGACACAATGATAAAGAAATTAGGAATGCATAGTTGTTGGATAACAAAAAATGATCATGTGTTTGATAAGTCTGATTCTCTGTCGGATATATACTGCCACAATACATACATGGAATTATTTGGAATGAGTTATAGTTTGTTTCAAAACACTTATAGACAAACACTTATAAACTAACCACTACAAGCTATTTTTTAAAATCAAATTTCTTTCTTTTTGCTTGTGTAATTTTCTTTACACGTTTCTTGTATTTTTTCAATTACAAATGCCTCGTTTGAATTCCAATTCTCCACAATTTGTGGGGTGGTTCATATTTCAGTGCATCTTCATTAGAATCATAAATCAAGTAAAAGCCTCATGAATTATCTCCAATTATTTGGTTTTTGGAGAGAAAATTGGGGATGTTAGCATCGTGTGGAGAGCGATATTTGATCGTTTTGGCTAGCATCGTTTTAGGTGATTTCAGTTGCCTACAATGTAAAAAACATTAACAACACATTGAAGATGTTTAAAATCTTCTTCCCTCTGTAAGCAAGGCATAGTTAATGTCAGTCCCGTTGTAGGGAGGGGAATTGTGTTTCTAGTCTGCATCATATTAAACTAGAGAGGGAAAATAAGTATGTTAGTTCTAGAAGATGTTTTTAGGTATGATGGGAAACTTAAAAATCCTTGTCAATGATCAGTCTAACGTCCAACTTGGGATGCTTCAAAATGGCCTCATTGGGGAACAAGCCCTTAAAACATAACGAATCTTGTCATTGATGAAGGCACATGCCCCCACATGTCACTTCGAAAAAGGATTGGAGTCTAAATATAAATGTAACAATCAAAAGAAAATAACATGAAATCACTCTACAATAATTTTTTAATCCATAACATGTAATAAACAAAACAAATGAATAAATACTTCAATCAATATTGAAACCCACCTGAAGTTTGTTTAGAGACGACACTCTCTTCTTTACCATGGGAGAATGAGAATCACAAATACCCTACAAAAAAGTGAAAAAAGAAGTTAATAAAACTAAATATATCTATACTTATTCAATTAGTTACATAAAAACAACCCTATTTTTGACGAGATTATAAATTGATCAATGAATAGCTGAGCACCAATTTTCAAAGGTACAAATTAATATAGAGGTAATTTTACAATATTTTAAATGAATTATATATGCAGTGTAGTTCAAAACACTTCTAGAACATAAACAAGGGCACATTTAATACACTGAAGATGAACTCCATGAATATTTTGGAATAGGGACAACAGAGAGGTGGTGGGGGTGGGGGAAGATGAAAAAGTGACCAAGTAATAATATTTAGAAAATTTGTGTACACTTGATATCTATTTTTATCTAATCTTGATAGGTGAAGGTCCTTAATAATGTCATGTTTCTCTTGCACTACCTTAATTTAACACTAGTCCATAGTTTTTGCTCCTTTAAAGTTGTACATAATCGTAGTTTTATCTTCTACCAATATATAATTGTAGCTATACAAATTGAGTGATGAAATAGATACTATTAGATGTGTCTATCTACATATTCGGATCTCAGTATGTTTCTATGTAAATAAAAAAAAATTGAGTAGAGAAGCTTTGAAATGCTTGGTGAGATCAAGATAGATGTACAGTAAAATATCCAATATCAAAAAGGGTTGTAAAGTTTGTAAGATCGATAATTTTCATGGCATCCCATGATTCCATAGACTATTTTCTAGATTGTACTACCCACAAAGCTTGTATGAAGTTGGAATTGAGCTCGAAACAGTTGGAAGCATCAAACATAGAAATCTTATCCACTTTCACCACCTGGAAACCTTTTGTTTTATGATTACATGGTAAACAGAATTTTGTGGGACATCCTACATGATGAGTAAATAAAGTGAAGATTAATGTTTCTCATGGTATTACTGTCGTAGAGGTAAATACCAAGTCTTGACAGAGAAATGAAGCTAAAGATGGTCTTATTGAAGGTGAGGATGGATACAGATCATCTATTTGTATTCCAAGTGAAGACCACAGTGGAATGGTTGAGGAAATTGAGAAAACATCATAAACATCCAAGACAACTCTATCATCAACATCATGTAAAGAGAGTAATCCAACAAAGGATCTGGTTGATGGAGAAATAGTTAAAATAGGTGAAAAATTTCAGACATCGAAGTCTTAGTGAAGAACCATCCACACCTTCCTAAAGTAACTGGTATTTTCTACGATGACAGGGGCATGAAGCTTCTGGAAAATGTGGCAGCCTATGAACCTTTAAAGGATGAGAAAGTTTCCTTTGGCAATTCTGGAAGATGAGTTTTTGTGACAACAGATGATAGTTTGGACAAGTCTATAGTTAATACCTCCTCATGTAGCTCAAAAGCTAAACAGGCACAACACAAAACAGAACCTCATTGACCAAGAACCAAAGTTGTAGAACTAGTCATAAGAGGAGGCTAAGAAATATAGTTCTACTTCTACATACAAGTATAAACAGAATTTAAATGCATACCTACAAAATTCAATTTAACGCAAGGAATTGACTGGAACTTGGAAAGGGATTTACGGAAATTCACAAGAATAACATAATTTTGATGGCTGTTTGGACATTTTTTTCAATATTTTAAATTTGATGGGTGTCTAACGGGCGTTTAACTATTTTTGTTGTTTTTAGCAGAGTGAACTCCTGTTGCATGTTTTGATTTCTCCCTAACTCCATTTTTTTATCATTTCGATCAAGTTTGGTTTGATCTACCCACAAAGAAAACTAAATAATAACATAAAATTGAAGTAGATGAGTCGATGACTTAAAATTAGGACATTAGGAGGGTGGATATTCGGTTAGGTACATTCTTATATATCAAATATCTTTGTTGCTTTATTACAGCGAGTGCGACTCCCATGTCGATCACGTGCACTCTGCATAACAATAATCTATGAATTTTCCTTTACCTTTGCCTTGCCCTACCCATCTCCTGCACATTGCACAACCGTTGTTTTAGGCTTACGCCAATGGAATCGTAAAAATTATAAAGGGGGATTTACACCGAATCGTAGGAATCATCGGCGAGTGTTGGTGAGGGTAAGATGCAAATTCTCCCACCTCTCATGTTGGACGCAATGTGCAATGTTTGCAATAAACTGTTCCTAGCACCATCGCTAGAACCTCAAAACCGAAGAACCGTCCACACATTCCTAAAGTAACTGGTATTGTCTATGATGATAGGGGCATGAAGTTCTGGCAAATGTGGTAGCCTATGAACCTTTAAAGGATGAGCAAGTTTCCTTTGGAAATTTTGGAAGACAAGTTTTTGTGATAGTAGATGATCTAGTTCGGACAAGTCTACGGTTTATACCTCCTCATGTGGCTCAAAATCTAAACAGAACAATAAAAAATAGAACCTCATTAACAAAGAACCAAAGTGTAGAAATAGTCATAAGAGGAGGCTAAGAAATATAGTTCTACTGCTACATACAAGTATAAACAGAATTTAAATGCATACCCACATAATTCAATTTAACGCAAGGAATTGACTGGAACTTGGAGAGCCTGAAGAATAAAATTATAATGTTAGTTACTAGTATTCAAAGGTTAATGCATGAAAAAGCTATAAAATAAAATTTAAAAATAGTAAAGCCAAAGCAACATGCAAAATCAGAAAAGCAAAATTGTTAAAAATAACAAAAACAAAATTGTTAAAAATAGCAAAACCGTCATTTAAGCCGTCAAATTTGACATAGTCCCATGAATGTCCGCAAATCCTTTTCCCATAGGGGTAACGCCTTCAACATAATAAAACTATTTTCTGAAGCAGCGAAGGAAGAATAATTCTAAATTCATAACATCACCATATTCATGTTTATCGACAACACTTGAGGAGAATAGATTAATATCACCATTACATGTCCTAATGCAAACTCGACTCGTCCAACACTGATCTTATGAGAAGTAATACATGCAATATCCAATACACACTTTGAAGAATATAAATCTAAATTGATTTATATACTTATCTATTTCAGCAATCATGCAACACTCCGGAGATCTACTTCTAATATCATTCAACTACTTCATATAGTAGACAAGGAATAACAAAAAATTTATATAACCGTGAGGATTCTGCAATCCTAGACCAAATAATGTTGAACTAAAGTCTTTTATTTTATTTGATATTCAACTCTATTTATAAAAGACACACCAACCATTCACCATTAGACAATTTATCTTTATTAATCTTAATGCACAATCCTAAAATGCATGCTTGAAGACATTTTCTTTTCTTATAATGACTCACTCATGTCGAAGAAAAACAATGATTCGATACTTGTAAAAATTTATTGGCTTTTTTAACCCCTATCTTCATGTTCTAAAACTTATTCATGTGTATAAGTTTAGCTTAGTCATAATATAGACCAAGATTTCCTCAACACCCAATATTATTTTAAACATATTTGTTTATAGCCATGATATATACTTTTTGTAGCTATATATAGGATTCTAGACATGTTTTCCCAATGATTTACATTTATAAGGATAAATATGAAATGTGAATGTGTTGATTCTCCTACATCACCCCATTGTGAAAAGGTCATAGATCTTGAATTGGTTGAAGATCATGACTAGGGATGTGTGCAATATTAGTGTGTTGTTGATATTTGATGCATTTTTAACATATCAAAAATAATATTGATCAAGCATAGGCTAATAATAACCCATCCATAAGATTCATTTAGTGAAAACAAATCCATTAGATTGTTTACCATATATTCCATCATGGATTTATACAATAGCTTGGTGAGCCTTTGGAGATTTAATACATCAATGGAGAAGGTTGTAAAACCCTCTTTTGTAAAGGATACCCCCTAATATAACATAGTGGGATGAAAATTGTTGGAAGGACATCCTACCATTTTTGGATAGGTCTGAGCGTATATTTCTCTTAGAAAGATAGTTGTGTATTTGGGTATACCAAATAGTGGGCTGGATATCTTCTATATGATAGATTGTAAGAAGATCAAAATTGATGTAATATGGTTGATCAAGTTTGTGTACAAGGACACAAAGTTTTGAATAATTTGGAGATAAAGGAATGAGGGATGCAAGAGATGTTATGGTATCTATAAATTTTTTAGATGAGCATGGATTCATTTTTATTTCATAATGATTGAAGGCATTCAGAGATGGTCAATAGTTTTATTTTTTTTAGGGTCTCATGTTTACATTTATATGTTCCCTTGATTTGATTGATGATGAGCTGAGAATAATTTTAGATGTCAAGGATTCTTACACCAAGAAGTGCAAAAATTTGAAGACCCATGATGAGTTCCTCATATTCAACCATATTATTTGTGCATTCAAAATTCAATTTGAAAGATAGTGGAATAGGAGTCCCCCAAGGAGGTATTATGACTATGTTGGCACCCCTTCTCAACATTTAGACCCTTCAAAAATAAGGTCATTTTGCAAAGGGAATTGAAAAATATGGAAGGTTCCTAAAATTGTTGATAAATATGACATTGAATAACCGAATATGATCATTTATACCCTTTGGGATTATATTACTAGTGTTTGTACTCCTACAAACATTACTCCATTTTCTTTAGTTTATGGGACCAAGGATTTCCTACCATTAGAATTATAAATCCCCTCACTCTTTGTATCATTAAAATATGTTATCAAAGATAATGATTGTCGAGAAAAAATACTACACAAGTTATTATTTCTCAATTCTAAATGGGTATTGGTTTTGGAACACTGTATCTATCAAGAATGAATCAAACACGCTTGCAATAAAAAAATCATGCAAGTGAATTTCAAGTGGCGATATCATTCTCAAATAAAACCAAAAGAATACAAATGCATGAAAAACATTGAAGGGAAAATTAAAACCTAATTAGTTAGGCCCACATATAGTCACCGAGCAAGTTGGCCTAAGTCTCTATCATTTAGCAACAATTGACAATAGGGCTATGAAAAATCTCATGAATATTATGCACTTATCACAACATTATACTTGATCTTACTTGTATATATCTATTTCTTTATACATAGCTAAACATTTCAAAATCCAAAAGTAATAACATAATTTCAAAAGACAAAAATATTCATATATTTACAAAAATACAAAATTAGGATGTGTCCACTTAGCTTTAGTTGTTTGCACTTTACATTATACATGTTATTTGTCACATTAGTTTGATATATAACATATATTTTTACTCTTTACACACATGCGTTCATGAGGTATATTAAGCTTGATGCACGATACACAAATTGATACATGCTAATAAGAGATACCATGGTTCCTTATGTTATTATCTTGGGGGCACACCTCAACATGTACATGTGCTATTATTTTATTATAGTTCATTTTAATTCTTCATTACACTTGATTACATACATTGTGTAATTGCTATTTTTCAAACTAACAGGACTAACACATATGTCTTGTGCAGCGTTGACACCTTTTACTTCACATGCCTTTTTTCATTTTTTCCCTCACATTCTAACATTCTTGTTTTTCATACATGCTTAATTATTGAGTGTGTTATTATTTGTTTTTCTCCTTTCTTGTTGCATGACTTTCGTTCTTGTCTTATGACACTTTGGGTGTCCCATGTTTCTGAATCTATGCCTCTGCATGACATTGTTTATAGGCCTACATGCCTTGATTGTATTGTGACATCATAGGTGTCCCATGTTTGTGGCTCTATGCCTTTTTTATGACATTGATTGTATATTATTTTCACCGATTGTAATTTTTATTTATATTTGCATTTGTTTTCTTATACATGCCTTATTAATATTATTACTCTTGTTGTGTACTATGGTTTTCACCATGTGCATCCCATTTTGCAGATTTTGGATCTCATCATCATTGGCCACCATTACACACTTTCTATGAGTTCATACACAAATGTTTAGACTTATCAGACATAACTACACATTCATTCTTTTGAGTTATGGGCTAAAATTCTTTATCACATGCACCTCAAAGGAGGGGACATTCATTCAGGTATATTTTACACCTATAGAAGACACATGAAAACTTATGGGTTCATACATAGGTATATACACATTACAGGTACTTAGAAATAAGTTCAAACACAAAAATTTAGAGAATATTGCATAGGGTCAAAAATTTACAGCTTGGTTAGGACCGTACTGAGGGTTCTAACCCTTTCACATGGTTTTTCCTGGGGAAGTTACACCAAATTTCTCAGTAGGATTATATTTTCACCTTTAGGAACTATTTAGTAGCATAGTTTTAGATTCATTTGATTTAGTTTAGATGAGAATAACGAGAATGAAATAATTCACCCTTTCACCATGACACTTAGTTTTAGTTGTATTTTCAGGGATTTTGGGGACATGGGCATCCTTTCTCCATCTATATTTCAATACATTACAAATTTTATTCAATTGTGTGGCACATGGGAAGGGCATGGGAGAAATCATTCTCTTTTCTATTGTGTGCCTTTATTTACAAAATTATTCATAGATCCATATGTAATAATTTGGTCTATGGGGTTATGGAAAGTATCAAAGCAACTGAGATTTTCATATCAAGTATTTCCTTGCCTTTTATATTTAGAGGGGGAGATATCAAATTTGTTGATTGACTTAGATAAATGGTCTTCTTCCTTCGATACCTCATTCTTGTTCTTTTTATTTTTTACTCCATGTTGGGTTCCATAAACCCAACACTCTAGTTTATCATTGGCACAATTGGGGAATGATCACCCCCAATCCTTTCGAAATTTTAGCAATCCAAATCTTTAAGTACAAATAAAGCACAAGAGCTTATCCCCCACGATAAAAAATAGATGTGTTCCTTCCACATTTTTCCATCTCTTTAGTTTTACCTTATGCAAATGCAAGTTTTGCATATTAAATTTTATACTTGAGTTAAAGTTTAATTTTTTATTATGGAAATTGACTAAAATTTATGTTGCAAGTTTCATCATGAAGCATGCCAACACCAAGCACAATGGGAAAATCTGTAAATTTTTTTGATAAGATAAAGTGTCTTTACACACTCATAAACATTTTCATTTAAGTATTTAATTTTCATTTCATACTTAAAGGGGGAATGCAGATACTCAAATTTGGCAATTTACTCTTTGACACTTCTCATTTTGAAAATGCACTCTTGTTAAGATAAAAAAACTCTTTTTATCATCGCTTAATACATCATGAGGTATCTAATTTGGCTTTCTTAGTCATATACAATGATATTTCAATATATTCTTAGAGTAAAATGCATAAAATCCATAGACAAACTCCAATTGACTTGTGCAAACTCCATTTTTCACGTTTCTCATCCTTAGGAGAAACCATCCAGTTTAGTCAGGAGTTTTTTTGGGTCCTAGATGAATTGTATCCTCCATATTTGATTTCATTTTCACATTATTCATTGGGTCATTTACTCCCTTTGGTTTGGCCTTTCTTCTATAATTTACCTTTGGAACCCTATATAAACAATTATAGACTCTCTCATTTACACAATTAGAAATTATATGGCACTACATTGATACACTCACTTCCTAAACTTGCAAAAGGAACCCAAGACTCCCTAAATCTCACCAAACAATATGTACATGCATTAGGGAAGAAATCACTATAGGTATAAAACATCATTTTAGGTGAAGAAAACAAGTTATCTCATTTACAAGCACTCAAACATCCCTTATCCAAGTATTTTAACAAGATCCAAACTCAATTCAAGCATTGTCAAAGAAGATAAAATTGTCAAACCATAATTACATTCATTCAAATATTATGGGCTAGGTGGAGAATGACATGTGGTTTGAGGCCTCTTTAGAGTAGTGCCAATTTTGACAGTGCAAGAGGGTTCCCACAACCCAACCAATGTTTTTTTAACAGGTATTCCATCTATGGCTAAGGGTTGATATCTTATTTAGAATGTTCATAAGGCTTCACATCATAATCAATAATTAATGTTTGATAGTGATAGACATTTATAACTAGGTGAAACTCCCATAAATTTAAATATCTATATTATAAGAAGGTTAAAAACCATAGAGTAGGGTCAAGACCTTACAAATGTCCTAATAGAGTTTTACAATCCCACCCCAAGATAGTTTCTAGTCACAATTTTAGCGTCGAAGCGTCATCACATATAGCTCCCCTAGTTTTAGCAATATGAACACCCAAAACTTCCCACAATAATATAAAATTATTTAAGTGTACTCATCCTCTTGTATTTTCAACTTGTAGCGTATATGTAAGCATGAATGTGTTGTTATGACATTGTATGATCAATGTTAGAAGTTGATTAATCAAAATAACCCCCTGTATCTACCCTTTACATCCTTAATGTACTTAATTCATTAAATCTAGTTTCCTAATCTAAAAATGGTGTAAAATAATATTTATTACACCAACATACCTCATAAAAATGTCCCAGTATACTACATCTTTTCCCATTTGGACAACCTTTTGTGGAATTCACTTGTGTACTTTTGTACGCTTTTTTCGTAATTTTACCTAAGATATTTCTAATATATGGACATATATTCCTCATAATAAATAGGATAAAAATTCTTCTTGATTATTAAAATCATCCCACTTAGTGTTTACACCCTTTTTAAGTTTATTATTTTTGTTGTGGAATACACAAAAATAAAAAGGAATGTAAGGTTAGGAAATTATGAGTTATTCCAAAAAATTAACGTATAACATTAATTGTACAACATTATAATAACATATTGGTTATTTAAATACATGAATACAAGCTAAAATATATAGAAGGAAGATAGAATTATCCATACAAGTTTGTGTAGGAAGAATCTTGGAAGACAAACTGGATAATTTGGGAGTGTAGAGCTCTGGAGAATCTTCACTATTGAACCTGAGACTTGAAAAGACCTTGTCACGTGACCATACAATCTATTAAAGATATATAATCAAATCCTACACCTTCTATATGATTTTGGAAACCTTCAAAATGAGGTTTTGTATCTTTTTACTACCTTTAGTGGCCCAAAAATATACTTCAATATCAAACCCTGGTTGTCACACAATCTTGATATCATTTGTAATCAAATGAATCACTCCATAACCCTAACCATGGGTAGAAGACACTGCAAGAAGATTATTGTTTTGGTTTAAGTACTCCCCATGCATTACCTACATCACTACTCTTCTAAAGAGGACTCAAACCACACATATTTATCCACCTAACATGTAACATCTATATGAATGCAACTAGTTGGATACTTGAACCTCTTTGACAATGCTTGATAGAATTATGATCTTTCTAATACTTGGAAGTGGGAACTTGGTGTTCTTGGTTTTTAAATATTCTAGAATCCTTAACCTAGTTGAGTGATTCATAACTATAGTAGTGGCTTCCTTAATGGATGTGCATCAACTTTGGGAAGATTTACGGATCCTTGAGTGCCTTTTACAAGTGCTACAAGTGAGGGTATCAATAGAATCCCATGTCATTCATAGGTTAGTAAATGAGGTGATGATAACTTTCTTATATTGGGTTCCAAAGGTAAATTATCATGATAAGGCCAACCCAAGAAGATGAAAAGACCCCCAAAATAATAATGCATTAAAAACATTAGAAAATGTGTTGGTGTAGGACCTTACATGTCAACTAAGACCATATTATACAACCTGACTGAACTGTATAGTTTTGGATAGGGAGAAGCTAAGTGAAATATGAAAGTTTCTTTTGGAAAATAAGAGTTTGAGAATTGGTATTATATATTAATATTAATTTTTTCCGACACATAGGTATATAAAAAGTGATCAAGTTAGGAAAGATATGGTAACATGCACTGAGTGGGGTTAGGATGTGGTTGTTTCTCGTAGCCAAGAATCATAATTACAATAAGCAATTTCATTAGCATAAATTTCCATATTTGAGTGTCTAGAATTTCCCTCTTTAAGTATGAAATGAAAATTAAATACTTAAAGGAAATTATACCTAAGTGTGCAAACACACTTTTTCTTTGGTTGAAGTTTTTTTGTCCATATGTTTTTTGTGTTTGCATTCTCCATGATGAAACTTGCAACACATAGTGCAGTAAATTTCCATAATAGAAATTGAATTGTAGCTCAATAGCTCAATAATAACTATCTAATTTAAACTTTCATAAAGTGAAATGAGGATATGTTAAATATGGAAAGAGTACACTTATTTATTTTGTAAAGGGAAGAGCTTCTCGTTCCTTGCTTACAATTGGAGATTTGGATATTTTTATTTTTGTTTTTGAACTTTGTTGAAGGATTATCAGTGATTAGTCCCCAATTTTGCTGAAGGAGAAACTAGAGTATTGGGTGCATTTAAGCCAACACTGAATGGAATTATGAAAAGTAGAGAGAGGACAAGAAAGAGGTAAGAATGTACCCCATAAAGGAAGAAGAACATATATCAAAGCCTTTAGTAACTTTGATATATTCCTATTTAATATGAGGAGAGGAAAGACTACCTATGAATAACTTATCCACTTTGATACTTTTCATAACCCCACAGACCACACCATTATACACAACTCTAGGCCCAATGTTTGAGTATATAGACACAATATATAAAGATAATGAGTTCTCTCATGCTCTTCTCATATGTTGTACTACTAATAAAGAGTATGTAATACACTAAAATATGAATGGGGAAGGAGACTCATACCCCCAAAACACTTGTATTTTGCAACCAAAACTAAGTACTGGATACAAGTGAAATATTTATTGCCCCTTATAGAATGATATAAATTGTGCCAATTGTGTATGATATTTGTTCCAAATACCTGTATTTATACCGAGGAATCTAAAACTATAGAAAAATATGGTTTTTTCCCTTAGGGAAAAATGTATGGTATGGTCAGGACTATTTATATGGTCTTTACCCTTCAAAAAAAATTTAACCCTATGTATTTTCTACTAAAAGTGGGTGTATAGACTTGTATCTGAATAATTTTTTACTATGAAAACCCATGTTTTAACCCATGTTTCTTCCTCTAAGTTTAGAGTATAACTTGATGAATGCCCCCTCGTTGGAGGTGCATGTGAAGATCCATTTGAGCACACATATCAAAAGAAAATGTGTTCCCTTACACTTTATGGATGATAATATGTAGGAGAGTGTAGAATGTTGAAGAGGTTGGCCACCTTGGAGAACCTTTACCTAAAAATGTGTTACACATGGGGAAACCATGACATGCAAAGAGACAAAAATCCATATTAACTAGAGAAAGAGTAGTAGTGATATCAACAAGAACAACAATAATAATAACAATGCATATGTAATAGAACTAGAATAGAGACAAAAAATTGATAAAGAGAGCAATAAAAAACAAGAACATGTAAAGTATAGTCATATCAAGGCATAAAGATATAAACATAGGATACCCATGTTGTCACAAGATAATCAAGGCACTTAGGTTTCTTATAAGAGAATTTATGTCACACAAAAAGGCATAGAGCCACAATCATGGGACACCCGTGTAGTCACAAGACAATAAAGGATCTCATGCCACTTATAATGAAACAAATAAGTAGTAAAAAAAGAGACTAACAAGAATACATAGAAAATATAAATTTCAAACAATGATAAAATAAATAAAAAGTAAGAGAGCACATGAAGAAATATATGTTAACGCTATAAAAGAGACATGTGTTAGTCTTGTTAGTTCAAAAAAATGTAGTCAAACATAACGAGGATGTAGAAAGTGACTATAATGAAATAATAAAACTTGTATAATGTGGAGGGATGCTCTGAAGAGAAAAATGTAAGTAACCATGGTATCTATAATTAGCATGTAACGATCTATGTGTCCTGCATTAAACTCAATATACCTCATGAATGTATGTGTGTAAAGAGTAGAAAAATATTTTTTTCACAACATATGTAATGTAAAGTTCTAACATTGCAATCTATGTGTGCAGGTCCTGGTTATGTAGTTTTTACAAATATATGAATGCTTTGTAATATTGAGATATAATTATGTATAGAGAGAGGGGTAGCATAAGAGCTACCCAATGAGGGTATTGTGATGAGGAAAATTTGAGATATGATAAATGAGAGGCATGGGCCTCAAGTGTTCCAATTAAGAATGGTCATATGCATGTAGTTCCATAACATTATCATGTGCCATATAAACTTAGAGAGGAGAGAAAGGTGGACTAGATCCACACGGGACAATGTGTGGTGTGGTATATTTGTGAGGAGGGATAAAAGAGTGATATCCATGAGAGATGAGATGTGCACTAGAAGACTTATGAGGAATCCAGGGAGGGTGAGAGTCACTTGATGTAATATGTGTGTGGGGAGACTTGTTATAAGACTTAGGATGGTGAGATATAACATTTTTGTTATAGGGATTATTAAGAGACTTAGGATAACTAGAGCCATGAGATATAACATGTGTAACAAAATTCCTAACATGACTAGATAACATGGGAAGAGGGGCCTCAAAAGGAATACCTTGAATGGTGATAAGTTGTTAGAAATGAATGAAATTAACAGATTGGTGTAAATAGAAGGGATAAACCTAAGCGTGCATAACCATGGTAGAATTAAATGCATATCACCTAAGATAAGAGTAGAAAAAATGTGGAATTTGACCTGAGTAGTGACTGAACCAATAATGATGGGTAGAATAATATGTTCATAAGTAGAGTTAAAATTGCATGCAATGTGCTTCTTAGAATAACTAAGGGAGTGAAGTATCTTGAAAGTACATATATTATCCTTGTTATGTGGATTGACCAAAACATTATGGATGGGGACCTGATTGGTGAATGCATGGATATAAAAAGTATTTGAAATATGAGTATCATCCAAATTAGAGTCATCAAAAGTAATAACTGGTGTAGAAAGTGGCATAGGGACAATAATGACAAACATTGCATATAGTGGGTGATTATGAGGAGATGGTACCACATGATAGGTATTATGCACTTCAGAAGTAGATTTATTAGTCATGATTAGGCAATGGATCATTGAATATTTCCATCTTTACATTATCATTAGTAGGTCCATAGGGTTGAGTGGTCCCATCCCATTCAATTGGTTTGGCATTAATAAGATCTTGTATCACATGTTTTAGATTGATACAATGATTAGTGAGATTACCAATACATTTATGATAGTTGCAGTAAACTTTAGCATCAAAACTCTTACTATGAGGCTTACTTACATTAACCTCATTTGGTGGAGTGAGAGATACAAGGTTGCACTCAAGTAATTGTTTTAGCATAATGTTGGGAGAACATAGTAAACACGTGAATTATCTTCGTACATGTTGTAATAATATCATAATAGGTTGGGAGTTCAAAATAATAATGTCCTTATAATTATCCTAATTATCAGTAGATTTGACTTTGAGTGTAGATTTGGTTGGGAATTTGACAGTAGGTGTAAAAGAGGAGCACACAACATACTTAAGATTATTCACATGTAGTAACTTTTCATCAAGTTCCCTCAAGGTATGATATATATGGTAAAATGAGGGGAAATTGTCAAAGATAATGAAGTCTTGCAAGGGAGTAAGAAATATTTGGGTGAAGAGATACTAATTTTTTTATCAACTAAAGTATTATTCATTTTAGTGAGCATAGTATTATAACACAAAACACATTCATTGATGTGTTCATTATACCCTTGATAGGATTTAGACATTTGAGCATACGAAACTTTGTTTCCAATGTTGATAGAAAATTGTGCAAGAAACTGATTTTTCATAGTGGTGAAATATTGCACAAAATGCATTGGTATATCATAAAACCATTGTAAGGAAAATCCCTTAAGACTCTTAGGGAAAAGCTTAGTGAGTAATATGTCAGGAGAATCATAGTCAAAATAAAACACATGAAATGAACAAAGGTGCTTTGTGAGATGCCTTTTTCCATCATAAATAGGTAGTTTGGGGGAAAAAAAACCAAGAGGAAAAGGATAAAAGGCTACTTATGGGGCAAGTGGAATATTAAGCAATTGATTGGAATCCATAATGTGAGAATTAATGGATATACCTTATTGTAATTATAATATTTAGGCTTGTAATGTATGAAAAATGGTTTCAAGGGCTTGTATACTAGAAGAAGAGATGTGAGAAACACTATGATTTCCATTAGAAATAACGGTTGATGTAGGAAGAGTATAAACATTATGGATTGGGGAACTTGATGCCCCTATAGATGTAGGCATAGTGGAAGGAGGAATATTATATGTCTCTTTATTAGACTAAGAGGTATGCTTAAGTTTCTCCCGGGAAGTATATAAAAGGATATCAATATGAGTAGGATTATATTGTAATAATTGTTCCATATGTTATGCCTCATATTCGGGAAGGGCATGGGAATGATTTTTAGAGTTATCATTAACCCCTTCATGTTGTATATGGCAAGTGATAATAGTCAAAATAGAATTAGGAAATATATTGGAGGTAGAATAAGAGCCAATGGTAGGGGCTATTGACCCACTGTGTACATTAACATAAGGATAATATTATCTCATGGTAGAAAATAATCAAGAACCTATAGGCTAAAGAAAAGTATTGTAGAATAGATGAGAGGATTAATATTGATGATAAACACTAAAAAAACACAAACAATGCCAAGATCTAATGAGAAAAACATACAAAATTGAAATCTAGGACAACCAAGATTCAAGCAACAAATATTTGATTTAGAATTTTGGTTCACTAAAATGTTTACACCCTTTTTAAGTTCATTAGTTCTATTATATAATAAAAAAATAAAAATGAAAGTAAGGTTAGGAAACTAATACCTATTTCGATAAATTAACTGCCAAAGTTAATTATACAACATCATAATAATGTATTGGTTCTTTTAATACATGCATAAAAGATCAAATATATAAAAGGAAGAGAAAATTGGCCATACAAAGCTATACAGAAGAATCTAGGAAGAGATACTAGATAATCTGGGATTGCAGAGTCTAGAGAAGCTTCACTACTGAAACTGTGACTTGAAAAGTCTCTAGTGTAGGACAATACGATCTAGTTAGGATTTATAATCCACTCCCACCCCTTCTATATGGTATTGTATGCCTTAAAATGGGGTTATATAAATGTTTGGGACCTTTGATGGCTTGTGAATGTAATTTATTTCCAAACCCTAATCGTCCCACAATCTTGATATCATTTGTAATCAACTGAATCACTTTGAAATGCTAACTGTGGGTAAAAGACCTTGTAAGAAGGTTAATGTTTGTGTTGAAGTTCACCCCATTCACTTCCTACATTGGTACTAATATGAAGAGGCCTCAAACCACATGTCATTCTCCACCTAGCACATAACATCTATATGAATGTAGCTAGTTAGAAACTTGGACCTCTTAGATCATGCTTGATATAATTATGCTCTTACTAAGACCTAAAAGTGGGAAATTAGTGTGCTTGGATTTGAAGGAAGCTAAACTCCTTAACTTGGTTGAATGTTTCAGAACTGTAAAAATGGTTTCCCTAATGAATTTACATCATCTTTGGGAATATTTAGGGATCTTTGAGTTCCATTTATGAGTGTTACAAGTGAGTGTGTCAATAGAATTCCATGTGATTGCCAGGACAGTAAATGGGTTAATGTTAAATTTCTTGTATTGGGTTTCAAAGGTAAATTATCATGATATGGCTGACCCACAAAGATGAAAATACCCACAAAATAATAGTTCATTAAAAGTAGAGTTGGAAAATGTGTTTGTGTATAACATTATAGGTCGGTTAGGAATGGAATATACAACTTGACCGAACTATATGGTTTTGGATAGGGAGAAGCTAAATGAAATGTCTTAACCAAGAAGCATGATTTCAATAAGCAGTGTTAGAAGGGTAAATTGCCAAATTTGAGTGTTTACACTTAGTAATAGGAGATAACTTCTTAACAACCAAAGTATGAACATAAGTTTCAAACCAATTTAAAGTATGATTGGTTAGTTTTAACCTTGCAACATAAATTTTCTAGCATTCATTAATTTGATGCAAATTGAAATATACTTCAAGTTGAGGTAGACAATGGTATAGATTCTCAACATTTGCATCTCTTCTTGGCATTCACATCTCCATCATAATGTTGAATCTCTATCTTTTCCTTATCCTTGAATGAATTTGGATCCAGGTTGGCATAGGGAGACTCTTCCTTCTTCTCATGCTTATAAGCATCCTCCTTATACATTATTAACATCTCCATAACTACACCAAGTGTCTCCATGATAAGTATAATTATGTACTTGTAGACACCATGTTTTCATTACATTAGGTAACCCGCCTACACCCCGCACATACACATTAAATCAATAAAACTATTATAACCTAAGTTATTACCCTTATCTCATAAAATCACATTTTTACCCCCCATAGACCTTCTTTAACCTCCTAAAACCTCCCTAACCATCTACCACCCATCTAAACCCATTTTTACCCCCATTACCCAACTTCCTAACATCCTAACCTCCTCACCTCACATCCCCACCCATGAAAGCCTAAGTTGGAAGTGGTTAAAACCACTTCCAAGATGTTTTCCCTAAAATTTCCGTGTCACCGACAATCCTATCCGATCATCAGCGATTATAAATAGGACCACAAAAATCTTGTTTTATTATCCAGAATGGTTGTAGCAAATCTTTGTTGCATTAGAGAATAAGATAACATTATCACCATCCTTTAGACGTCCTACCAAGCCTTCATATATCTTGCAAATATTCTACTAGTACCTACAAGTATTTTTACTCCATTCTTGCATCCAAGGTAAGAAAATTATTATTTAAATCTATTTTCATTTTCTTACGTATCACATAGGAGTCCAAACAGCCATCCCAAGTCTTTGTTTCTATCAAATTTTATCTTTTATTTAGATATCAAATTTTCATAAGGATTGTTAACAATAATATGTCTAATTTAGGATAAAATATTATTATCCTAATATTTAATTATGCATAGTTTAATTATTTAATTAATTTTATTAATTAAATAATAATAGTTATTTTGTTATATGGTTATTCAACCATATTTGTCTTTTATACATACTGTTATATTGTTTTAAACAATATATTTGTTTGTATCTAATTGTTGCTTCCTGGATGTTATTGGAAGCCTGTATATTTAGGAATTTGGTTCACCTATGGAACTTAATTCTTTGTTTGTATTTGGCTGTGCAATATCTATAAATATTGCAGCCCATTCTCTGTAATGGTTGATTGATTGAGATTAATAAAGTGATCAGGCTTCCGTCCCTGTTTTTCAATCATCATTTGGTACCAGAGCGAGAATCTGGACCTGTAGAGGTGTGGAAGAGAGAGCAGCAGAGAGAGAGGAGATTGGAGAAGTGTTTGCAGCATTTGAGAGCCTGTGCAGCCTCGTGCAAACTCCCAGCCCCATCCCTGCCTCCCCCACATCCTCCTGTTCCTTCCAGGTGCTTGGAAGGAAAATTTTTTTCAGACCGGTGCACTCAAAGACTAGCAAAATTTGCTGCAGATTATATTTAAAAATATTTGGAGGCCGTGTGAAGAAGGACTCCATAATAGGCACCAGAGAGGGGCAGCAGTTGAAGGAGGCGTGGAAACCCCTGCTGGACCTGAGAGTAGTCTTCCACGCACCTGCACAAAGAGACAATCAATAAAAAAAAAGCAAATCAAACAAAATGGCATAGCAAAGAGAAGAGGTCATTTGTTTGTTATATTTGTTATATCATAGAAATGGCATAGCATAGAAACAATATATTTGTTATATCAAAGTATATTTGTTTGTTTGTTGTGAAAGAGAAGCGGCCTGCACACAACAAAAAAGAAACGGTGGATGAGTATCAAAAAGGTGACCAAATAAAAAAAATACAGTGATCAACATAATGACAGGGCTTCTTCAAAGTCGACCTCCACTAAAGTCTTTGACGCTTGGACTTGTCGGACCTACACTATAATCCATGCAACAAACAAGAACTAGGCAGCTCGCACACAAAGAAAAATCAAAGTATATTACAAAGCATCGGCTTTCTCAACATCCTCACGCTTAAACGACTCCACACACAAAACGGTGGGTGAGTATAAACAAAAGCGGCCAAAAACAAAAAAAAAAACAGCACACATACTCCACGCGACCTGCACAAAGGAACAGTCAATTAAAAAGGAGCAGCCCAGCCATAGCAAACAAGAAAAAACAAAAAAAGAAAGCAAAAAAATCCTCCATCCAAGCGACTCAAAACAAGAAAAAAATGGTGAAAAGCAAACAAAAGAGGCGGCTGAGAAAAACAAAGCAAAAGCGGCAAACAAAAACAATAAGAAATAACAAGCTTCAGATCCGTTTTCTATGCATAAGGAAAACCTAATGCGCCATCCACTCATTCACCGACACGTGGAGTCACGTCTCTACTCAACCAAGTCGCCATGCAAACAAGGTAAGTCGATTTTACCTGTAATTAAATACAAGTTCCTTCATTTCATAGCTCAAGCGCCCTAAGTGGCCAAGTTGGTTATTGGATGCGCCTTGGGAGTGAGAGGTCTGGGGGTCAAATCCCACCAACAACACTCAAAAACTCACCTTTTGAAATTTGGCAGAATTTTTGGCGAAACTACTAAATTTAGCAGATTTTTTGAATTTAGTTATAACTAACTAAATTTAGCGGAGAAACCCCTAAGCTAGGGTAAAAAAATTTCTCCCATCTGGTCTGTTTTTTCATTTCAGACATTTTTTGCAAAGGGAGACCTATCTAAAAATTGCATCTTCAGCTTCTTTTTTGCAATTTTTAGCATTTTGGGTCGTATTGGGCTCAGGAGGCCACCAGACCCGCAAAACTGAAATTTTTTGCCTGCCATTCAAATTGTCCAGTTTTTTGAATGTAAATTGTATACTGCTGCATATTGTACTAATTTGCAGGTTTCCATAGTCAACTGCAAAACTTTGTAATCGCTAAAAACCGCGTAAATTGTAATAAAAACAATAAAATTGGTTCTCAGAACACTCACGAGATCCTAGATCTCATTCGCAGCTTCGGTATATACGGTGCCTCCGGGAAGCGCTTACGGTAAAGCCGCCGCGACTACTACCGCACTTAACACCTAATATAGCTGCAACAACGCTCATCTCGGCATCGTCCCTATAAATCGACGGGGAGTAATAAGGTCACAAAGGCACACACTATGAACCATCCCATCCGCTCAGAACGATCGCAAGACATAAATCCGACCGAGAAACTATCCGAGTATATAGCGAAGTACACACGCGCGTATGAGGATATTTCTTTGAGCCGTGTCAATAATCGCACAGCACCCCATCAAGATTGTCTCGGTACCACGTATTGAATTCTTTCACGTACGTTAACGCCTCTTTCACGCACTCACGGTATATAGAAAGGGTGAGCTTCTTCCACGTACCGACGGGTATATCGGAAGGCGCGTATATAGAAAGGTTCGGTATATCAGAATGACGGTATATAGATTGGGAGACCTAATACCTGGAGTGATAAGAGCCAAACCCTGTCAGTGATCTCTACAAAATGGGCACCAATGCCCCCAAATTTTTTCTTCCGGATTCACAATTGCTCAGAGGAAGCAACTATGCTACATGGAAGACAAAAATAAAGACACAACTTGAGTTTGAAGAAATCTGGCCTGTTGTGACTGGTACTCTAACTAGATCACCAACTGATGCAACACAACAACGACAGTTTGATAGAGCAGATCAGAAAGCAAAACTCATCATCTTGTTTGGAGTGTCCGACGATGTGCAAGCCCACATTCGAGATGCCACAACAGCAAAAGAAGCATGGGATAAGCTGAGCACAATATATGAGGCCAAGAACAAGAATGTCATACTAAATTTGCAGAGTCAGTTACATACATTGAAGTTCAAGCAAAATGAGAAAATTGAAGCTTTCCTAAGAAGAGTTACAGAGTTGAGGGCTTCACTTCTAGCCCTAGGAGAAGAGGTCAAAGATGAATCTCTCATTCCCATTGTTCTGAGAGCTCTCCCTTCTTCTTACCACATTTTTGTCACAACTCTAAACTTGTCAGATACGACAATTAGTTTTGACAAGCTAGTAAACCTACCGCAACAAGAGGAAGCAATGCACAACAAGGATGATGAAGAGGAGCAGTACTCGTCTTCACATCAAAAATGGAAAGGAAAAGGTAAAGGAAAACCTAAATCCTATCAAGTCCCCACATCGTAATCGCAGTATCATGGGGGCAATCAATAGAAGAAGCGATGTCCAATTTGTAAAAGAGGACATGACTTACAAGATTGTTGGTATAACACTTATAAGAAAGGTTCATCAAGCAATCTCGACCACAACAACAACAATCTTACAAGGGACATTCAAACAACTATCACGGGCGTAAAAGGGGAACTGAAAAGAAGACCCCACCAAAGAAGGTAATATTGCCGAGCAACAAGAACAATCGACAATGAAGACTTCTTGTTCACCGCTCGATCAAGTGAACCATCCACGCCATCTAGTGATGTCTCGGTATGTTGATTCGGGAGCCACTCGACACATGACCGGCCACAGAGAGACTAGTTTATTTCAATGAGGGACACGCCATCGAAAAATCATGTTTCGTTGGGAGATGATTCTTCATATATAGTTCAGGGGATTGGAAACATTTCTCTACCCCTTGGTTCACGCAAATGCAGACTATCAGATGTTCTATATGTCCCTGGGTTGACAAAGAATCTTCTTTCTTCGCCACCAACTCCTAGATCACAACCTGAAAATTGACTTTGATAGTCAATCCGGCAAGAAAATGTGTTTGATTCGAGATAAATCCAGAGGCTCGAAAATAATTGCAAAAGCCTCAAATGTGGGACGTATGTTTCAACTTGATTTCATTCACAAAAATGATCAAGCACTTATGGCTAAAAACTCCACCTCAAATTTCAAAGGGCCAGGCATCGAGATTTGGTCATGTAAGTTTCAAATATCTCAAACACTTCACCGGTGTAATATGGTACATGGGCTACCATCTCTTCGTAAGGATACAGCAAGTGTCCTCACCGCTAGCAGAAAAAACAACATAGAGTTTCATTCCAAAAGAGTACTTTTTGAGCTCATGGTAAACTTGACCTGGTTCATACCGATCTTTGCGGTCCGATGCAGCCAAGTCATTCTGGGTTCCAGTACTTCATGCTTTGTGTTGACGACTATTCACGGAAAATGTGGATTTTTTGTCTTCGCAAGAAAAGTGAAGCCTTTGAAACATTCAAAAAGTTCAAAGTTGCAGTTGAGAAAGAAACTGGTCATCACATCAGAACTCTCCGCTCAGATCGAGGGGGGGAATTCACCAGTGATGAGTTCAGAGACTACCTACAAACTCACGGGATTCGTCGACAAATGCCTCCTCCACACACACCGCAGCAAAATGGTGTTGTTGAGAGAAGAAATCATACTATCATGGAAATGGTGCGATGCATGATCGATGATTCCGACTTGCAAAGACATTTTGGGCAGAAGCAACAAAAACAACAATGTATTTGTTGAACAGAGCACCCACAACTACTCTTGATGGAATTACACCACAAGAAGCATGGTCAAAAAGGAAACCATCCATTACACACCTCAGAGTATTCGGGTGCAAAGCAAGCATGCACATACCCAAACAGAATGTAAAGAAATTGGACATGAAGTCACAAAATCTCATCTTCATTGGATACAATGAAGAGACTCTTGGGTATAGATTGATGGATCCTAAGACCAAAAAAGTCTACACAAGCAGAGATGTTGAGTTTTTCGAGAAGAAGGAAGTAGAGACTCCTCCTCCAGACTCGCAAGATGTAGATTTTTCACCTATTGTAAAAATTGAAGCTAATGTTCCCTCAGAATATGAAAGTGATGATGGGGATGATGGTGTTGATCAGATAGAACCACAACCCATGGGAATAGGTCAACGTATGCCTAAATGGTGTACAAGTACATTACGAGATGCAAGATTGGATGTTCCACCGATACATCCACCCTCGGACCACTTGGACTCACAAAGAAAGCAAGAGAAGAAGTTAACTTTGCTTTGATGAGTAGAGTTATTGAATCAGATGAGCCCTCTACAGTCCAGGAAGCCCTATAGTCAAAAGCTTGGAAAGATGCCATGGATTCTGAATATCAATCAGTGATGAAGAATAACACTTGGTAGCTTGTTGATCTTCCACTAGGGAAGAAACCCATTGATGCAGATGGATATTCAAAACTAAGTACAAAGAAGATGGGACAGTGGACAAGTGCAAAGCAAGACTTGTAGCAAAGGGGTACGCACAAAAAGAAGGCATTGACTATGAGGAGACATTTGCTCCCACAGCTAAGATCAAAATGATCAGGATGATATTTGCTCTAGCTGCTTAGTTTGGATGGAAAGTTCACCAAATGGACGTAAAAAGTGCCTTCCTGAATGGAGATTTACAAGAAGAAGTCTACATGACTCAACCTGAGGGATATGTTGTACCTGGTCAAGAAGAAAAGGTATGCAGACTCAGAAATCTCTCGTATGGTCTCAAACAGCACCCCGCATGGTACATCAAGATTAATGAGCATCTCGCACAACATGGATTCGCTCAAATCCATACGATCCCAATCTCTACCTCAAAAGCAAGGGGGAGATGGTGATTGTTGTAGTTTATGTCGATGATCTAGTCATCACCGGCGCTTCAAAGAAGATGATTGATGAAACGAAGAAAGATCTTAAGTGATCATTCGACATGACAGATCTCGGCTTATGCACTACACTGCTCGACTAGAAGTATGGCAGAAAGAGAATCATATCTTTGTTTCTCGATGAAATATACCAAGACAACACTCGAGAAGTTTAGGATGATGGATTGGACACCAATTGCTACACCTATGGAGAACAGATTACAGCTTATCTCGCTCGTATCCATCTCCCGAGGTAAGTGCCACTCTATCGGCACTGATCGGGAGTCTCATTTACCTAACCTACACTAGACCGTATATCACTTTGCAGTGAGCTATCTATCCAGGTTCATGCAGAACCCAAAGTTTGTCATTGAAAGCAGCAAAGCACATTTTGAGATATCTCAAAGGATCAAGTGGATCTTTCTAGAATACAAGAAGAATGAAAACTTCTTCTTGACCGGATATTCGATTCGATCATGCAGGTAACATTGATGATAGAAAATCCACTTCCGGATTTGTATTCTTTATGGGATCTGGACCAATATCATGGGGAAGTAAGAAACAACACTTTGTTTCTCGCTCTTCCACAGGCTTCGAGTATCGTTCTGCCAGAGAAGCTGTCTGTGAAGTGATTTGGCTACGTCGCATACTGGAAGGACTTGGAATACCACAGGACAAACCTACTACCATGTATGTAGACAATGAAGGTGTTCTCAAACTTGTTCGCAATCCAGTTTTTCACGAGAGAACAAAACACATTGAGGTTTAGGTTCATTTCATACGTGAACATGTGTTGAAGCACAACATCCAGCTTCAATTTTGTCCAACTACTGAACAACGAGCAGATATTTTCACAAAGTCACTTGCACGTGACAAGTTCGAGTTGTTCAGAGCATTTCTCTCCTCATCTCTTCAGACAATGCACAATTAAGGGGGGGAATGTTAGGATAAAATATTATTATCCTAATATTTAATTATGCATAGTTTAATTATTTAATTAATTTTATTAATTAAATAATAATAGTTATTTTGTTATATGGTTATTCAACCATATTTGTCTTTTATACATACTTATATATGTTTTAAACAATATATTTGTTTGTATCAATCTTCCCGGATGTTATTCAAGCCCTTGTTTAGGAAGTTGGTTCCTGTGAACTTAATTCTTTGTTTGTATTTGTTATAAATATTGCAGCCCATTCTCTTGGTTGATTGATTGAGATTAATAAAGTGATCGGCTTGGTCCCTGTTTTCAATCATCATATTTTTGGTACAAGTATCAGTAAACCTACCCATTTGATTTTTGAGTATTTTCTCGCATCATTGAGCACTACCTTAAACACCTTAAATAGTAATACAACCAATTCATATAAAGAGATATGTGAGACACATCATCTTCAAGCTTGCGAAATATCTTCTCTATTATTCAAACATCTTCATCATCAATACAAACCATATTATGAAATCCTTTGTTCCACTTTCTTGTGAAAATATCTTATTTAGAAGGTACTAGAATAACTTTACCATTAATAATGTTGGCTTTGGTAACAAGAAAAACTATAATGTAAAACACCAATAAAACCACACAAATAGAAATACTAATAAAACTAGCGATCTAATACCAATATGATCTATAACATATTTGTATATTCCTCTCTAGGTTTCACCAACATGAATCCTTGTAACTCCAAGAATAATAAGTGATGAGAAAAAAAAATATATTCATATAACTAGAGTTTGAAATTTTTGGAAATAATCATGCAACACATATAACATTAAATAAGAATAAAAAACAGTTGAAATCACACATTAGCACAATATTTTACCCTAGAGAAACCCAAGGAAAAATACTCCTATGGGTGAGGTAACAACACTCCCCTTCAATAATGGAATTCATCGGTTACACATAATTTTTCGATTTTCGTGGCCTCCATGGATAGGAATTCCTCTCCAAAGTTTATACAATGATTTTTAACACTCTATAGACTTCTCACTCTCATAAAAAAGTTCCCCCATCACTGAATCTAAAATCCCTATAAAAATGAAAACCCAAACCCTCCTTTTTCTTAATTGTAATGAAATATTCTCAACTTATAAATATTTTACTCATTCATGATGCTTAATTTCATTATTCAGATCCATACTTGTGCCATATTCCCTTGGTGAAAACCTTTTTGCTCAACTGGCATGAAGAGAGAGAGATAGTGAGTGCAAAGTTTGGAACTATTTCATCCCACTCATCCTTTTGGGAGTATGATGAAATCATTGGTTTATACAGACTAGTAGTTGAAAAAATGTCAATTTACATAAATAAGTGGTTACATAACCACGGTGATGGTTACACAACCACTTTGCTTCTTACAGAGTTGATGCAAGGGCATCTCTCCTAAACATAAATTTTGGCTTGTTAGTTGGTGTAGAGAGTCTAGGATTCATTAGAAGGGCCTTAGAAATCATTTTGTAGTGTTATATTCTATCTAGCCATTTCAAAATTCAAATTTTGGCTTTTCCCGCCAAAAGTGTAAATTTGAATTTTTGAAGGCTTTTTGACTTGTTTAGGTGTGTAAATGTGATTTGATGTACAAAATCATACATGTCATGCTTGTAATAGGTCCTCAAAGGTACTAGGAGTTGTAATACATGTTTAGGTCTTAAGTTTTTAAGGGTCTATGCAAAAATGTGGTTCTTTATGTTGTATTTAATGCTTAAACATGATTTTAAGAGGGCTTAAAGGACTCCAAATTCGGTTGGAGATTTTTTAGGAGGTATATAACGTTTTATTTTCCTTGGGAGGAAACATTTGATCTGAAGGAGGAATAGAAAATAAGATCCAAGAATTTTTTCGCTCATTCCTTCTAAAACACATTTGTATGACAGTTCAAAAATTTGTGCACGGATGTCTTTTGAACATGAAAACTAATGTGCATATCCTAAGAAGGACTATTGTTATTTGTTTGAGTTATTTTATCCTTTCTTATATTGATTTTTGTGTGAATTTTATGGTTTAATTATTTGTTCTTTTTTCTCAATCCTAGAAGCCCATGTTTCAGGACATTGCATACACAGTCATATTGGAAAACTTTATTACAAGGTGAAAATTGATCAAAAAGGAAGAATTTATGAATTGAGGAAGGTGTATAAAATTTTCACAAATCCTAAATAGCCTTTACAATGCTTTGAAATTAGTTATAACTCTCAGAAACCCAAATTTTCTCCTCTTGGGCTAGTACAACCAGTCCAAACCCTCAAACTAGGGGTTCAAGACTAAAAATTGATTTGTGAGAGATTCCACTCGTGGAAATAGTTGAAATTTGGTAGTATTATGTATTTTTGTGTCCTCTAACAAATTTTGGTGTTTTTGGAGAGGTACAATTATTGTATGCTTGGATTACTCTGACAGAGTACCATCAAGGGCTTATTAGGCCTATTAGGACTGTAACAGTGTTGAATAAGTGCATTTTTGCTTGGAGTTGGAAATTTAAACTTCTTTGGGAGTTATAAATGGATAAAGGGTACTTGTAAAGTACCATAGTTTGTTTTGAATCTTCCTATTTTTCCCATAAGGATTGGAAAACTAGTTTGGAAAGGATACAATCCTTAGGAGTCATTGTTGAGGTTTGTACTTGAAGTTGTGTTTTGAATCCTCTTCCATAACACCTCTACATCATTTTTGGTATCATAGCAGGGTAAGACACTTGAGGAAGTCGAAGGAGTGAGATTCATTTCAAGAGATAGGATTTATAGTTGTTTTTAAAAAGGAAAGACAAAATGCCACCAAGGAGGAATGTAGTAGGAGAGAGGGAAACAACTTTGCAAATGGGAGAATTCATTTTACAAGAATTGAGAAATCTCAGGGTCAACTTTGATGCAAGGATCACAACAGTTGAATCCAACCAAAGAAGAGGAGTGGTGACATGTGATTTGATTGATCAAGAAGAAGAAGTAGCTCAAAGGCCACAAGTAGCAGGTCAAGAAGAGAGGTATCCTGAAGAATTGAGGTTTAAGAGGTTGTTGAAAGTAATGAAAGGGGAAGGATCAAAGCCCAAGTTATAACTTCTAGTGTATGTAGGAAACCTGAATGGTGAAGAGCTCCTTGATTGGATATGGGAGCTAGACAAATATTTTGATTTTGAAGGTGTACTTGAAAACCAACAGGTGAAGTTTTCTAGGACCAAGGTGAAAGGTCATGCATCCCTATGGTCGATTACATACACGAAGAGAAGAGGAAGAAAATAAGGCCAATATTAGATCATGGGACAGAATGGTTGCCAAATTGAAAGGTAAATTCTTACCTAGTGACTATATGAAAACTTGTATAGAAAACTTGAAAATTTAAGATAGAAAGATATGAGAGTCAAGGTGTATACTGAGGAGTTTTACAAGACGAATGATAACACCCCAAACTCTACAAATAAAATAGTATGACTAACTAGGAAGGGTTAACACCATTTCCACCTATAGTCAAGCTCTAATTTTTAGGAATGTAACATCAATGATCAAATCTTAAAAGCATGCTATGAATTTAAACTAAATGGAATTAAACATTAATCAATAAAGCATCCTTACTATGTATGAATTGCTAGACTAACATAGACCTAAATAGATCTAAGAGGGAAATCAAATTGGGTTTTTGCTACTCCAAGAGAGGTGAAATGGTATCTCTAGCAATGACTACAAGATCATATTGGATACCCATATACTAACCCTATTAAATAATTTAGGCAAGGATTGATCTTGGCTATAAATCATAATTCTTATATGAGATACAAATTAAAGCATGGCATAAATTTTAAGGGTAGATACTTAGTCCTTTTTTTAGTTTTCTATTTGGGGAAAACTAGCATTTCAGTGCATGTGGGACTAAAAGTAAAAATTAGATCAAGACTTGCTAATCATGATTAAGGATTTGTTAATCATAATTAGGGAATTAACAAGTGATTAAGATGTGAGGATCCTTAATCAACCACTTGGGGTCAATTAGGAAGCTAGGATAAGATTTTAAAGCTTGTTGAGATGTTGTGGAGGGGAATGGGGTGCTTTTGAGTGGTTAGAAGAGGGCTTATAGAAAATAATAGGGTATATTGACCAAAACAAGGGTAAAATAGGCTTAATTAGCTAATAATCACTAATTGTTTGTTTGGAAGAGGATTTTGTCTTACGATTCATCATAAAGTGGCATCATGAACGCGAAAGATGATAGGTAATAAACAAAGCATTGTTGATTGACCAAAATAGTAAGAAACATTAGTTAATTAATGGAAACCACTAATTCTAATGGAAATGGTAAGAATGAGAGTGATTTGTGTGCTTTTGGAAATAAGATTGTAAAAGTGGAATTTAGGTGTCTACATTTGCCCTTGTTTGAGGTGAAGTAAGTAACTTCACTTCAAATATAGTAGACAAGTATAAGCAAGTAAATTTTTGAATAAAAATTAATAAAATGAAGGATGCCCCCTCAAGTGTTGATGGGGTGATAGAAGAATTCACTCAATGATTGAAAATGTGATTGAAATTGATAGAAGAACTAAGGATAGGGATAAACATGGTTGTTTATTACCCCAAGTGATTTAGAAGAAAAATTAGTATTGATAATAAATGATAATGGAGAATATAGGACAAGCCCAATCCTTACATCCAATCATTCAATAAACAACATTTTTGTATCATTTTTCCCTTAGATCTACATCATCGACCTTTATTGAAATAAACAAAAGTGTAAGATAACATGAAAACCTAAATTACTAACATTTGTTCATTGCTAAAAATACGCAACTCCATGAAACATACATAATGCAATGCAATACGAGAAAGTAAAATGATTCTTAACTCCATGAAATATACATAATGTAATGCAATATGAGAAAGTAAAACACCTAACCTAACAGAGAAACTAGTATAATCACACATACTCAAACAAACAACGTTCAAGATAGTTGCACCAATGTTTTTGTTATCAAGCTTCAGTTCCTGAATGTTCATGTTGTAACTTCTAGGGTTAAAAATGGTGTCCCAAGAAAGAATACATGCGAGGGGAATAATGGAGGACAAAAATAGTCCCATGGAAAGAATTTGTACGATATGGCACAACCTCTGGAAAATAATTTTTACACGGGAGTACCGACATATTAAGCAAGCCAACTTTGTTAATGGAGGTAGATCACGATGATCCACAAGTCGTTTGAGAAAGGAACGAACAAGAACTTAAGAAAGATGTTTTTTGTAGGACAAATTTTGATGTTCAAGGATAATGAATTTGATACAGGCTTCAGTTGCGTGCATGACATTTACTAATTTTTGAATTTTTTATGATTTTACTATTTTTTTGGGTTTTTGAAATTTTTTACATTGTTTTAAATTTTTTATTTTCAGGAAGAATATATTGTATTTGAAATAAAAAAGTTGTGGGACATTGCTAAAAGTCACCATAAGGAAAAAATATGCCCCGTAGTAGAAAAGGCCACCGGGAAGCAAAAACATGCCCTTGCGTAGCAAAAATGGGCACGAAAATAATTATTTATTTAAAATAATCATCACGGCTAGTTCCATAAGAATTTAGAAGAAGCACGATGGCTCCAGGGCACCTAGGGGGTGAGAAACACGTCACGCATGGGGGAATGTGTATATAATCCATTGTGGCAAGTTCATTTTACTGCAGAGTGAGCTCTGACCTACGGGAGAAGATGGCGAGGGTGTAGAACGGAAACACTGTGTGGATCACGTGAGAGACTACAAGAGACTTCCAATGGATGGACCACAAGTACACAAAGCCAAAATCTTCACTCTATCAAATTAAAACATTTAATTTTGGGTAAAAATGCATTAATTACGGTAGAAATAGGGTAGAAAAATGCACAGCGCAGCCCTTGGGCGCACCTATGCTCATAGGGTCTACATATGCTTGTGCATGCATGAGCATGTTTGTGCCAGTGCATCAAGGGGTGCTCATGCATATTTTTAGTGCAATGTAGGTGCGCATGTGCCAGTGCTTAAGAAAGGGTGTCTATATGGAATTTTACCAAGTGACAGGGGCACGTATGCACCTGTGTAAGGAGAAATGTGCCTATGTATATGACATGCCTTAATGGAAAAAATTTGGGTGCGCTAACACACGGATGAGGGGTGTTGATGCATAGAGGGGTGCATTAGTGCCACTAGGGGGGCGCTAGTGCACAAAAGACACTTTTAGAATGATTTTTAGAAGAAATGGATGTTTTAGGAAACCCTAGATGGTAAAAAAATAGATGGACTAGCTGACAGAATAAATGAATAATATGGTAGAATAGAAAAATTAGATTTAAAATAGAAGAATAAGATCATAATAAATTACCTGATTGACCTTGCAGGAGGACTTATAGGTATTAGAGACATGGGAGCAACATGGGTGGCTCTAGGCCTACGAGGTGACATTCCAACGTCGGGACCATATTTTCCTAGAGATCAGATTAGAGGTGACCAGTTTAGCACACGTGGCCCACATGCCACATATTACTTTAGATAACATCATTCTCACAGTCTTAGCTGAGAGATGACAGAGTGAAATTCAAATGTTTCATCTTCCTACCGATGAGATGGGCATCACTTTAGAGGATGTGTGGCAAATCCTACGAGTTCCTATTCAGGGTTACTTGATCACATATGATAGTCACCAGGACCTGATTGAGAGATGCCTAGCCAAGGTGTTTGGAGTGATAGACATACCCCACCGAGGTATGATGATATTCATTAGGAGGTGCATGGCCGATCCGCGGCTGGGACAGGTCCCTATATTTTTATTAGCTCTTGTCAGCAGTATATTATTTCCTGACAAGACTGGTGCTCAGTTTCCCTTGGGCCTTATTGGAGTGATTCACAACCTTCTTCAGGGATTGGTTTACTATTGGGGTCAGTGTATACTATCTCATTTATACACAAATTTTCATTTGATAGCTTACCATGGACAAAAGTCTGATGGGTCCTGCCACTTTACTACATATATGGGCCTAGGACCATATGGCGATAGGACGCCTTGTAGGATCATTGAGAGCTCAAGCTATTGGAGAGCCTTTCATCATGGGTTAGGTTTCAGATGGAGATGCCATCTGTGGTCACATGAGGGATACAAATTATTATAGCTGATCATTTTATGAGGTACATGTTAGAGATCACAAGCACTGAGAGGGGGGGTGAGTCAGTGTAGGTTAAATTTTTCTCACTTAATGCCAATTTTAGATCCTTTAATGATGTGTGGATTTAAACTATGAGTAGTCAATCAAACACATGCCATGCACAATAATACTGAACACAAAGATTATGGTGGGAAACCATTTCGAGAGAAAAACACACTCGAAAATTGTTTCTTATAATACACAAAGCAAGGAATTGTAAGAATATTACACATCCTACAAGATTTTCAGTTGAACACCCACTCAACTATTTTAGCAAGAACCCACTTGCAAGGAGCACCAACCCCTATTTTAATCAACTACAACTGGTCATTTGTAAGCACCGACCCAAAAGGAGGCTTTAACCCCCTATAACTGCTAAGCTATAACTTAGACTTTATTTACATATACATTTTGATCATCTAGTTACATCAATTACTTTTACAATAGATTATGATCACCTTTCTGTATCTATCTGTTTCATTATTTTCACTCTCTTATGCTCATCTGATTTTACCCCTCTTGCTCAATCAATCTACCACCCTTGATTCTCTTTTCATTTGATAAATCATTACATCATCAATCTGCTCTCCTCTTTCTTCTCTCTTCTCTTTTGTAGCTTTTTCTCAGCTAGATTGCATCGTATTATTTCCTCTTCTACTCTTCCTTAGCTCGGATGCACTTTTATTTCTTGAGAAACTTCTCAAAAGGCTCCATGTTCAAACTATATTCACAATCAACCCAATTCTTAATTCAAGTTACATGTCGTGTACCTTCCTGCTATGTCGCCAGAGAATTCAACCCATTAAATGAATGTAGCTAACACAAGATTTTGTTCCTTCTAAGTTCAGCTTGATTACACCATTTTCCATGCATTTCCTAAAGCTATTTATTAGCCTACACCAAAAATAGATTTTCCCAAAATTTTACAATTTTCAACATGATAGACATGAGTGAGCCATTTCCTTCTTCAATATTTTATTTTTCCTTGAAACTAGAGATCTTATGGAGAATGTAACTGCATTTTCACAAAGTCAATAAGCATTAAATGTTCACAGCTAGAACAATAGTTTTCTTTGATCTTTGTGGAGATCAAGTCGTGTACTTAGTCATAATCACCTGAGAATCGAATCACCATCGATTTTGGAGAACCAACTCTCATTTGTCCATGTTTGAATCAATTTAATTACCTTCGACCCTTGTCCATTCTATATTCTATCAGTTCACATCTTTCCTTTTCTCCTCTGACTTTCTCCTTTGTATCATGACACTTTTCTTTACTTGGTGGCTTTTCAATTATCAAATTAAGCATTTAATTTTGGGTATAAATAGGGTAGAAAAATGCACAAGCGCGGCCCTTGGGGCGCACCTGTGCTCATAGGGTGCGCATATGCTTGTGCATGCATGAGTGCATTTGTGCTAGTGCATCAAGGGGGTGCTCATGCATTTTTAGTGTAGTGTAGGCATACATGTGTCACTGCTTGAGAAAGGGTGCCTATATAGAATTTTACCAAGCGGCAGGGGCACGTATGCACCTGTGCAAGGAGAAATGTGCCTATACATATGACATGCCTTAATGGAAAAAAATTTAGGTGCGCCTACACATGGATGAGGGGCACTGACACTGAGGGGTGCACTAGTGCCACCAAGGGACGATAATGCACAAAAGACACTTTTAGAATGATTTTTAGAAGAAATGGAGGTTTTGGGAAACCTTAAATGGTAAAAAATAGATGGACTAGCTGACAAAATAAAGGAATAATATGGTAGAATAGAAAAATTAGATTTAAAATAGAGGAATAAGATCATAATAAATGACCTGGTTGACCTTGCAGGTGGACTTATAGGTATTAGAGATGTGGGAGTGACATGGGTGGCTCTGGGCCTACGAGGTGACATTCTGACACTAGGACCATATTTTCCTAGAGATCACATTAGAGGTGACCAGTTTAGCACATGTGGCCCACATGCCACAGATTAATTTAGATCACATCATGCTCACAACCTACCTGAGAGATAGTGGAGTGCAAGTCAGACATTTCATCTTCCTACTAGTGAGATGGGCATCACTTTAGAGGACGTGTGGTTGATCCTACGAGTTCCTATTCAGGGTTTCTTGATCACATACAATAGTCACCAGGACCGGATTGAGTGATGCATAGCTGAGGTGTTTGGAATGATAGACATACCCCACTGGGGTATGATGATCTTCATTAGGAGGTACATGGATGATCCGTGGCTGGGAAAGGTCCCTATATTTTTATTAGCTCTTGTTGGTGGTATATTGTTTTCTGACAAGACTGGTGCTTGGTTTCCCCTGGCCTTATTGGATTGATTCACAACCTTCTTTAGGGAGAGGTTTACTACTGGGGTCAATGTATACTTTGTCTCATTTATACAAATATTTTCATTTGATATCTTACCATGGATAGATGTTTGTGGGTCTTGCCACTTTACTATAGATATGCATCTGAGACCATATTGCGATAGGATGCCCTACAGGAGCATTGAGAGCTCGAGCTATTGGAGGGCCATCCATCATGGGTTGGGTTCTAGATGGAGATAAAATACGTGGTCACATGAAGGATACAAACTATTATAGGTGATCATTTTATGAGGTACATGTTAGAGATCACAAGCACTTAGAGGGGGGTGAGTCAGTGTAGATTAATTTTTTCTCACTTAATGCTAATTTTAGATCCTTTAATGATGTGCGTTTTAATCTATGAGTAGTCAATCAAACACATGTCATGCACAATAATAATGAACACAAATATTATAGTGGGAAACTCTTTTGAGAGAAAACCCCACCAAAACTTGTTGCTTATAATACACAAAGCAAGGACTTTTAAGAATATTACACATCCTACAAGATTTTCAGTTGAACACCCACTCAACTATTTTAGCAAGAAACCACTTACAAGGATCACCAACCCCTAATTTAATCAGATACAACTGATCATTTGTAAGCACCGACCCACAAGGAGGCTTTAACCCCCTGTAACTACTAAGCTATAACTTAGACTTTATTTACATATACATTTTGATCATATAGTTACATCAATTACTTTTACAATAGATTATGATCACCTTTCGTATCTATCTGTGTGATTCTTTTCACTCTCTTATGCTCATATGATTTGAACCCTCTTTCTCAATCAATCTACAACCCTTGATGCCATTTTCATTTGATAAATCATTACATCATCAATCTGCGCTCCTCTTTCTTCTCTCTTCTCTTTTCTAGCTCTTTCTCAGCTAGATTGCATTGTATTATTTCCTCTTCTACTCTTCCTTAGCTCGGATGTGATTTTATTTCTTAAGAAACTTATCAAAAAGGTTTCATGTTCAAACTATATTCACAATCAACCCAATTATTAATTCAAGTTACGTGTCGTGTACCTTCCTACTCTATCGCCTGAGAATTTAGCCCATTAAATGAATGCATCTAACACTAGATTTTGTTCCTTCTAAGTTCACCTTGATTACATTGTTTTCCATGCATTTCCTAAATCTATTTATTAGCCTACACCAAAAATATATTTTCCCAAAATGTTACAATTTTCAACGTGATAGACATGAGTGAGCCATTTCCTTATTCAATATTTAATTTTTCCTTGAAACTAGAGGTCTTATGGAGAATGTAACTGCATTTGCACAAAGTCAATAAGCATTAAATAGTGGCAGCTAGTACAATAGTTTTCTTTGATCTTTGTGGAGATCAAGTTGTGTACTTAGTCATAATCACCTGAGAATTGAATTACCATCGATTTTGGAGAACCAACTCTCATTTGTCCATGTTTGAATGAATTTAATTTCCTTCGAACCTTGTCCATTCTATATTCTATCAATTCAAAAAAATTATTTTCTCCTCTGAATTTCTCCTTTGTATCGTGGCACTTTTATTCACTTAGTAGTTTTTCAATTATCAAATTAAGCATTTAATATTGGGTATAAATAGGATAGAAAAATTCACAAGCACGGCCCCTAGGGAGAACATGTGCTCATAGGGTGTGCATATGATTGTGCATGCATGAGTGCGTTTGTGCCAGTGCATCAAGGGGATGCTCATGCATTTTTTAGTGTAGCGTAGGCACACATGTGCCAGTGCTTAAGAAAGGGTGCCTATACGGAATTTAACCAAGCGGCATGGGCACGCATGTGCATGTGCAAGGAGAAATGTGCCTATGCATATGACATGCCTTAATGGAAATTTTTTTGGTGCGCCTACACATGGATGAGTGGCGATGATGTGCCGAGGGGTGCATTGGTGCCACCAGGGGGTGCCAATGCACAAAAGACACTTTTAGAATGATATTTAGAAGAAATGGAGGTTTTAGGAAACCCTAAATGGTAAAAACATAGATGGACTAGTTGACAAGAATAAAGGAATAATATGGTAGAATAGGAAAATTAGATTTAAAATAGAAGAATAAGATCATAATAAATGACTTGATTGACCTTGCAGGTGGACTTATAGGTATTAGAGACATGGGAGTGACATGGGTGGCTCTGGGCCTACAAGGTGACATTCTGGTGCCGGGACCATATTTTACTAGAGATCACATTAGAGGTGACTAGTTTAGCACACGTGGCCCACATGCCATAGATTACTTTAGATTACATCATGCTCACGGCCTTAGCTGAGAGATAGCGGAGTGAAATTCAGACGTTTCATCTTCCTACCGGTGAGATGGGAATCACTTTAGAGGACGTGTGGCTGATCCTACAAGTTCCTATTCAGGGTCGCTTGATCACATACGATAGTCACCAGGACTGGATTGAGTGATGCATAGCCGAGGTGTTTGGAATGATAGACATACCCCATCGGGTATGATGATCTTCATTAGGAGGTGCATGGCCGATCCGCTGGTGGACAGTCCCTATATTTTTATTAGCTCTTATGAGTGGTATATTGTTTCCTAACAAGATTGGTGCTTGGTTTCCGCTGAGCCTTATTGGAGTGATTCACATCCTTCTTCAAGGAGAGATTTACTGTTGGGGTCATTATATACTATCTCATTTATACACGGATTTGCATTTGATAGCTTACCATGGATAGATGTTTGTGGGTTCTGCCACTTTACTACAGATATGTGCCTAAGACCATATTGCGATAGGACACCCTGAAGGAGTACTGAGAGCTTGAGATATTAGAGGGCCTTCCATCATGGGTTGGGTTCCAGATGGAGATAAAATGTGTGGTCACATGAAGGATACAGACTATTACAGGTGATCATTTTATGAGGTACATGTTAGAGATCACAAGCACTGAGAGGGGGTGAGTTAGTGTAGATTAAATTTTTCTCACTTAATGACAATTTTAGATCCTTTAATGATGTGCGGTTTAATCTATGAGTATTCAATCACACACATGTCATGCACAATAATACTGAACACGAGAGATTACGGTGGGAAAATATTTTGGGAGAAAAACCAACCAAAACTTGTTGCTTATAATACACAAAGCAAGGACTTTTAATAATATTACACATCCTATAAGATTTTCAATTGAACACCCACTCAACTATTTTAGCAAGAACCCACTTGCAAGGAGCACCAACCCCTAATTTAATCAGCTACAACTGATCATTTGTAAGCAATGACCCACAAGGAGGATTTAACCCCCTACAATTGCTAAGCTATAACTTAGACTTTATTTACATATACATTTTGATCATCTAGTTACATCAATTGCTTTTACAATAGATTATGATCATCTTTTTGTATCTGTCTATGTGATTCTTTTCACTCTCTTATGCTCATCTGATTTGACCCCTCTTGCTCAATCAATCTACCACCCTTGATTCTCTTTTCATTTGATAAATCATCACATCATCAATCTGCTCTCCTCTTTCTTCTCTCTTCTCTTTTGTAGCTCTTTCTCAGCTAGATTGCATCGTATTATTTCCTCTTCTACTCTTCCTTAGCTCAGATGCACTTTTATTTCTTGAGAAACTTCTCAAAATGGCTCCATGTTCAAACTATATTCACAATCAACCCAATTCTTAATTCAAGTTATGTGTCATGTACCTTCCTGCTCTGTTGCCTGAGAATTCAGCCCATTAAATGAATGCTAACACAAGATTTTGTTCCTTCTAAGTTCGGTTTGATTACACCATTTTCCATGCATTTCCTAAAGCTATTTATTAGCCTATACCAAAAATATATTTTCCCAAAATTTTACAATTTGCAACTTGATAGACATGAGCGAGCCATTTCCTTCTTCAATATTTTATTTTTCCTTGAAAATCAAGATCTTATGGAGAATGTAATTACAATTTCACAAAGTCAATAAGCATTAAATGTTGGCAGTTGGAACAGTAGTTTTCTTTGATCTTTGTGGAGATCAAGTCATGTACTTAGTTGTAATTACCTGACAATCGAATCACCATCAATTTTGGAGAACCAAATCTCACTTGTCCATGTTTGAATCAATTTAATTTCCTTCAACCCTTGTTCATTCCATATTCTATCATTTCATGGATTTCCTTTGCTCCTTTGAATTTCTCCTTTGTATCACAACACTTTTCTTTACTTGGTGGATTTTTAGTTATTCGTGGCTCTTCCATGCTTCTCGTGCCTTGTACAATATCACACAACTTTCCTCCTTTTCTAGCTACCTTCCCATGACTTTGTTCCAGTCCGCAACTCTATCTCTTCTACTTGTGGATTTTGTTGTCTTATGAGGCTTTAACAATTCTTCGTGGATTTTCTCTTTATCGAAATATTTGCTTCTGAATCCCTTACTCCCATGGTTTTTCCTTTACCTTCGTGGTTATTCCTTTGAATTTTTGATTCACTTATATCACTCATGGCCCAGATTTTGACTCCACATAGCTTCATGACTTCATCCTTTTATGCACGGAAACCACTTACCTTCACGTGGCTACCTCTTACATTCCACGGATTTGTGCAGACTTTGGCGGATATCTCTAGGCTTCAGTAGATATATCCTTTTGTTCACGGATTGCATAAAAATTTACTAATTTCCCTAGAACTTTTCCTTTATCATCTTGAAGCATTTATGAGATGACACTACCAATCAACCTTCATCTTTTCAGCATTCTCACTTTACCAAATTCACTCATTTTTCCATCAATGTAACTTGACATCAACTGATTCAGCTTGACATAAATGACAACACATTTGACTCATGAAAAAGGTCCAACAATCTCCCCTTTGTCATTGATGAAAACACCCTAGCATTTCAATGCTTGTATACCACAGAAACCAATTTACTCCTTTTGATGGAAAAATACTTGCATACCTGATTTTTGTTTTTAGCATCTCTTCCTTGTGGATTTGCTTCTCTTCTCCTATTTGATTTATGGGCTTCTATATTTAGTTTTTATCCTCCTTTAAATTTGTGATCAGTTGGTTTATTAATTCATGGTTTTCTCCTTTGTAGATATATTTTTGCAACACCTTAACAATCACTCTCCCCTTGTATTGGTATGATCATCTTGGTTTTTTACAACAACTACTCTCCCCCTTTGACAACAATGAAAAAGGGCCAATTGGCCCCCCTAATTATGATGATGCACATTCTCCCTTTTATAAATACATGTTATTTTCTCAAGAATCTCCTCCTTGGATTATGCTTCTTATCCATGTATTCTAGTGTGTCCGCAACAATGCTCCCCTTGAGTTGATGCATACTTTGATGAATTTGAGCTAGTTGACTAGCTTCCCCTCACTTTGGCACTATTTAGGAGCTGATTTTTATTGATAATGATCCCTTCCTTTGTCTGCACTTCTTCTAGTTTCTATAGGGATTAGGAATGACCCCCAATTCATTCCTTAAGTGCTCAAATGTTGCTTTTAGTAGTGGCTTAGTCATTATATCTGAAATTTCTTCTTTTGTGCTCACATATTCTAGACTGATCTTCCTGTCATTCACTTTTTCCCTCAAGAAATGATATCTTATAGGTATGTGCTTGGTCTTTGAGTGGAACACTGGATTCTTGGAGACACTTATTGCACTTGTACTATCACATAATAGAGGAATTGGATTTTCATATTTTACCTTATAATCCTCCAATGTCTGCTTCATCCATAGAACTTGAGTGCAACACATCACGGAAGATATATACCATGATTCACATGTTGAAAGAGCCACTGATGACTTCTTATTTCTCAACCAAGAGACTAGACAATTTCTAACAAAGAATGTTCCTCCGCTTGTGCTCTTCCTATCATCCACGTTGCATGCCCAATTTGCATCTATATATTCCTTTATGATGAAGTCATTGATTTTGGGGTACCATAGTTCATATTAAATTATTCCCATGAGATATATCAGAATTCTCATGACCACCTTGAGGTGTGTTTCCCTTGGATCTTCTTGAAATCATCCAATAAGACCTACTGCCTTCATTATGTTTGGTCTTGATGCAGTGGAGTAATGTAGATTGTCTATCATGGATTTACACAATGTTTTTTCTACCTTTGGTGAGTCATCATCTATGCTCAACTTACATCCTACTTCCATTGGTTTCCCAATTGGTTTGCAGTCTTCCATCCTAAACCTCTTCAACATTTCTTTGATGTACTTGGTTTGGGATATTAATATACCTTTATCTAATTGATTGATCTGTAGTCCATAAAAGAATGACAGATCTCCCAGCATTGACATCTCAAAATTTTATTTCATGATGTCTGAAAACTCATATGTCATCTTATCATGATCTCCACCAAATATTATGTCATCCACATATACAATGACAATGAGCAGATGTTCTTGTTCTTCCTTGATGTAAATATTGTTATTTGCAACACCTTTTTTGAAGCATTTCTCAATGAGGTATGAATCCAATCTATTATACCAAGATTTGGGAGCTTTATTGAGTCCATACAGTGCCTTCTTTAACTTACACACATAATACTTTTCTTCATTAACATAAATCCTTTTATTTCCAATGTAGTCAAATTTGTTTGTAAAGCACTTTTCTTTATTTATTAAGAACATATATGTTGTTCATTGTCTGTTTGGCCTTTGCAAATTTCTTTCATATTTTGCAGTTTATAATATCAAAGCCTTTGTCATGGAATATCACATTATATCCCCTTTTTCACATTCGAATCACACTCAGTAAATTGTGTTTAAGACCTTCAACATATAAAACATTTTCAGTTATAGTCTTTCCATTATCTAGACTTAAAGTTCCTTTCCCAACTATGTTTGTTGAGTTGATATGACCAAATCTCACAGCACATGATGCATTATTAGACAAAGTAATGAATTTACTTGTCACACTGTCATATGGGTGGAACATCCACTGTCCAAATACCATATTTTATCTTCATTTTGCACATGAAATGCAGTTTTTACTATTGAGTAGGACTCTTTCTCTTGTTCTTGTCTTTCTTTACAACATACATCCATTTCCCTTGTTTGGGAGGTTCTTGTTTGTTTGTTGAAACCACATTACTCTTCTTATGATGATTATGTTGGAAACCATTATAGTTTGATCTGGTGTAAGATGGGCCAAATTTTCTCCTATAGCCTCTAAAGAATTTTCTAGACTTAGCAGCCTTGTGTCCAAATTGATTACATGAATAATAATAGCCATAAAAAGAGTGAGTGTACCTCATAGCATAGGTGATCCTGGGAGTAGTATTCCTTATTTTCATGGCATTGGTAACCTTATTTTTTGTGTCAGATGAGGTGTTAGATGTTGATGCAGCCTTGTTTTCTTCATACTTTACGACATCCTTTCCTTTACTTTCTTCTTTGAAGCCAATTCCAGACTTGTCAATTACATCACGTTGGCTATTCAGTATATCAGCCAAAACACTTGAGCCCTTTTCAATTTTTTTGTATAACTTTAGTTTTCTTCTCATTTGTTCCATTTCACCTTTCAATTTCTTTAGTTCTGAGTTCAACATTGTGCACTCATCCTCCTTTGATTTGTAGGAGTTTGAAATATTTTCCAGCTTGTGTTTCCAATTCCTTGAGCTCATTTGCCTCTTCTTCTTCTTTTTGAGATTGTCTTCCCTCAAAGATGCAGATTTGTTCTTAATAATCCTTTAATATACATCTCAGCTTCTGATTATTTTTCCTACACAGTCTCAACTCTTCAAGAGCACACACTAGTTCGGCCTCAAGATTTACTTCAGCTTCTTCTTCCTCAGAGTCATCATAATCAATTGTATTCTTCCCTTTGGAGCTGCCTTCTTTAGATGCATCCATGGCGATGAATAGGAATTCAGATTGATATTCTTCATTTTAATTATCAGAACTACCGCTTGCTAGAATCAAATCACTTGATTCTTCTTTTGAGTAGAAGTTTCTTTTGTTCTTAAAGAACTTCTTCTTAGTGTTTTTCTTATTGTACCCAGTTTCTCTCATGTTGTCCTCTTCATGTTTAGAATGAGATTATTTATTTTTATTTGGACATTTA
Organism: Taxus wallichiana var. yunnanensis; assembly: GCA_018340775.1. Lineage (NCBI taxonomy): Eukaryota > Viridiplantae > Streptophyta > Pinopsida > Cupressales > Taxaceae > Taxus > Taxus wallichiana. The sequence continues at coordinate 355,586,307 of CM031234.1, forward strand.
ACAAAAAAATTACCTACTTGTCCGCATGAAAATCATTTGAAGGGAAGTTTTCCCTTATACTTACCTGAACCTCTTTTCGTCTTCTAACAAACATTGCTTCAATATTTTCATCATCCAACTCATCTTCTGAAGTTGACTCTTCTTCTTGCTTGGACTGAGTTTCTTTCTTGAATTTGAATGTTACTTCTTTCTTGGTAGTCTTGGATCCAATGGTCCTCATCTTGTATGCTGACATAGTGCTTTACAATTTATCCATCATGAGAGTATTCATGTCTTTGGCTTCCTCTATGGTTGAAACCTTTACATCATACTTGCTAGTCAAGGATCTCATAACCTTCTGAACTATAATAGATTCTTCTAACTTCTCTCCTAAGCCTCTTATCATGTTTTTGACTTCATCCATTCTTTACATGTAGGTCGTTATGCTCTCATCATCCTTCATCTTCAAGTTCTTGAACTGAGCTTTATAGGTTTGTAGTTTTGCTATGTTGACCTTTTTATCACTTTCATAGATGCTCTATAATCTGGTCCATATCTCCTTTGTTGTTTTGTAGTGCATAAATTTGAAATTTTTTGTTTCAGTTAGTCCACATAGAATGGCATTAATTTCTCTTGAGTTGCATTCATATTCTTCTTTAGACTGCGGAGAAGAAGTAATTGGTGTGGCTGAAAGAGTGTATCCTTTCTCAATGCATTCCCAGATATCAAAACCAAGTGACCTAAAGTATGTCTTCATCCTTATTCTCCAGAATAAATAATTCATTCCAGTGAAGAGAGGTGATCTTGACAGTGACAAACCGCCTTGTGCCTAATTTTTTTGCCATGCTTGTGATAAGAGGATCTTCTTGAAGATGTTAAGATTATGTTATAAGGAGGTCACTCTAATACCAATTGTTAGAGATCACAAGCACTGAGAGGAGGGGTGAATGAGCATAAATTAAATTTTTCTCTCTTAATTCCAATTTTATATCCTTTAATGTCAATCAAACACATGTCATGCACAATAATACTTAACACGAGATTACCATGGAAAACCCTTTTAGGAGAAAAACCTGCCAAAAATCATTGCTTATATTACACAAAACAAGGACTTGTAATAATATTACACATCCTACAAGATTTTCAGTTGAGCACCTACTCAACGATTTTAGAAAGCACCCACTTATAAGGGGCACCAACTCCTAATTTAATGAGCTAAAACTGATTTTATGTAGGCACTAGACCCACAAGGAGGCTACAACCCCTACAACTACTAAGCTACAACTTAGACATTATTTACATATACATTTTGATAATATAGTTACATCAATTACTTTTACAATATATTATGATCACCTTTCTATATTTGTCTGTGTTCTTCTTTTCACACTCTTCTAGTCATCTAATTTGATCCATCTTGCTCATTCAATCTATTGCCCTTGATGCCATTTTCATCTGATAAATAAATGCATCATCAATCTTCTCTCCTCTTTCCTCTCTCTTCTCTTATGTATCTCTTTCTCATCTATATTTCATCGTATTCTTTCCTTTACTGCTCTTTCTTAGCTCGATTGCAATTTTATTTCTTGAGCAAGTTCTCAAAATGGCTCCAAGTTCAAACTATATTCACAATCGAGCCAATTATTACTTCGATTTGCATGTCACACACCTTCTTGCTCTGTCACCTAAGAATTCAACCCATTAAATGAATGCAGCTAACACCAGATTTTGCTCCTTCTAAGTTTAGCTTGATTACACCATTTTCCATGCATTTGCTCAAGCTATTTATTAGCCTATACCAAAAATAGATTTTCCAAACTTTTTACAATTTTCAATGTGAAAGAGATGAGAAAGCCATTTCCTTCTTCAATATTTTATTTTGCCTTGAAACTCAAGATCTCATGGAGAATGTAATTGCATTTACACAAAGTTAATAAGCATTAAATGTTGGCAGATGGAATAGTAGTTTTCTTTAATATTTGTGGAGATCAAGTCATGTACTTAGCCACAATCACCTGACAATCGAATCACCATCGATTTTGGAGAACCAACTCTCACTTGTCCATGTTTAAATCAATTTGATTGCCTTTTACCATTTTCCGGTCCTTATTCTATGATTTCATAGCTTTTCTTTTCTCCCCTAACTTTCTTCTTTATATCGCAACACTTTTATTTTCTTAGCGGATTTTTAGTTATTTGTGGCTCTTCCATGCTTCTTGTGGCTTCTAAAATGTCACGCGGCATACCTCCTTGTCTTCTTCCTTCATGTGGATTTTTTCCATGCCGCAAATCTATCTCTTCTACTTGCGGCTTTTGTAGTTTTTTGCAGCTTTCACAGTTCTTTACGGATTTTCTCTTTATCGGCGGATTTACTTTTGACTCCCTTACTCCCGCGGTTTTTACTTTACCTTCGCAGTTTCTTCATTTTCATTTATGACTTCACTTATCTCACTCACATCTCAGCCTTTGACTCCACATAGCTTCGTGACTTCATCCTTTTATGTGTGGAAATCACTTACCTTCTGCAGCTACCTCTAGAATTCTCGTGGCTTTGTGTGGACTTCAACAGTTATCTCTAGGCTTCGGTGGATATCTCCTTTTGTTCACAGATTGCATAAAAATTGACTAAGTTCCTTAGAACTTTTCCTTTATCATCTTGAAACCTTTGTGAGCTGACACTACCAATCAACCTTCATCTTTTTAGCATGCTCACTTTACCAAATTCACTCCTTTTGCCAACAATGTAACTTGACATCAACTGATTCAGTTTGAAATCAATGAAAACACATTTGACTTATGACAAAGGTCCAACAATACAACCTCACATGATCACATGGAGGCCTTATAGGTTTTACCATTGGCCTTAGGATACAGTTGAGTTGAGCACCGTTGCAGTGGATCATTTTATTCTTGGGAGCAAGAGCCATATCATGGAGTGGTACAGAGTGGATAGGGTCCAACAATAGTTTTGTCCAATCTAGGGGATTCTTGGTGATGAGATATGGTATGCACGTAGATATAGAGAGGCCTTTCATATGGGGCCTTGGATCAAGTTAGGTTGTGCTCATACTATTTATTTACAAGTGGTTCCATAGCCTTGGGTATAGCGGGCACAGATAGTGGATCCAAGGATGACCCCAGATTATGTAACGTAGTATACTATAGTGCTACCACAAATATTGACCATACCATAGGAGGTATTGGATGCAACATCATAGGGGGGACATGGCCCAGATCCTAGGGCACAAGCATGGGCTCAGGTACAGGCAGGTCCATAGGGAGGACCACAGATAGGAGTACCAACAAAATAGGTGCTAGTCCAGCAGTAGGGTTTAGTGCAACAATAGGTAGTAGTGTAACCATAGGTAGTGGCACCACAGATGCCCCTTCAAGTTACATGATGGGACCCATTGTAGGTACCTCCATCACCCCCTCACATGAGTCCACCACGTAGTCCACTAGAAGGTGGAGGAGATGGCAAGGGTAGAGAGGCTATGGAGGAGGATGTACAGGTTGGTAGGTAGGTGGTTTCCTTACAATAACTACAATAGGTTGTATCCTTATAGATTTAGGTGAACATTGAGAGGATCGTGGCCATTACATATAGAGGCTAGACTATCGCAGAGGGGGATCAGCTCATGATAGAGAAAGATCAAGCTAGGACAAAGAGATTATAGGCTATGATTGAGCGAGATCAGGCGATCGCTGAGAGACTAGAGTTGTAGGTAGAGATGGATCAGTTAGTGGCCGAGTGGGTTCAGTGAATGGAAGAGCATACATAGGTTCAAGAAGATATAGCTAGAGTGACAGGAGAGTGTGATGCTCTACTGCAGGCATCCTTCATCATACTAATTTTTCTTTAAAAATTTACTTGATTATGCTTGTCTATTATATTTGAAGTTAAGTCACTAACTTCACCTCAAACAGGGGAAAATGTAGACACCTAAATTCCACTTTTGCAATCTTATTATCAAACACACACAATTCACTCTCATTTTTACCATTTCCATTATAATTAGTGATTTTCACTAATTAACTAATGTTTCTTACCATTTTGGTGAATAAAGAGCATTTTTTTATTACCTATCCTCTTTCGAATTCAAGTTGCCACTTTAAGATGAATTGTAAGACAAAATCCTCTTCCAAATAGACAATTAGCAATTATTAGTTAATTAAGCCTAGTTTACTCTTGTTTTGGTCAATATACCCTATTATTAGCTCAAACCCCTCTTCCAACCACTCAAAATCACCCCACTTTCCTCCACAACATCCCAACAAGCTTCAAAATCTTATCCCAACCTTCTAATTGACCCTAAGTGGTTGATTAAGGCTCCTCACATCTTAATCACTTGTTAATTCACTAATTATGATTAGCAAAGCCTTAATCATGATTAGAAATCATTAATCTAATTTTTGCTTTTAGCACCATATGCACCAACATGCTAGTTTTCCTCAAAGAGAAAACTATGAAAAGGACTCACCACATACTTTTAAAATTTACACCATGCTTTGATTTGCATCTCATATAAGAAATATAATTTATAGCCAAGCTCAATCCTTTCCTAACGTCTTCAATGGGGTTAGTAGATGGGTATCCAATATGATATTGTAGTCATTGTTGGAGAGACTCTTTCACCTCTCTTGGAGTAGCAACAAAACAAATTTGATTTCCCTTTTAGATCTATTTAGGTCTATTGTAGTTTAGCAATTCATACATAGTAAGGATGATTTGTAGATTAATGTTTAATTCCATTTAGTTTACATTCATAGCATGATTTTAAGCTTTGATCATTGATGTTACATTGCTAAAACTTAGAGCTTGACTATAGGTGGAAATGGTATTAGCCCTTCCTAGTTAGTCATACTATTTACTTTGTAAAGTTTGGGGTGTTATCATTTGGCACGCTCGGTGGGACCATACCCCATTGGATTCATTTTTAAATATTTTAAACTTAGTTTCAAAGTTTTTTATTTCAAGCTTTCTAGATTAGTTTCAAGTTTTCTAGATTAGTTTCAAGTTTTCTAGTTTAATTTCAAGCTTTCTAGATTACTTTCAAGCTTTTTAGATTAGTTTCTCAAGATTTTTTAGATTATTTCAAGTTTTTGATGTAATTTTCAAAGTTTTGTAGATCAATTTCCAAGCTAAATAGTTGTTTCAACTAGATTAGTAGTAGATGTTGTATTTTCATGTTCTTTGTAGGATAAAAGGAGGTGAAGTACTGTTGAAATTTCCTCAAAAGGCCAAAGTTTCGATCTTTTTCAAAAATTCCTTCTCAAAAGTCATATTTTTATCACCTACAGCTAGGATTGCACCTCTGATTCAAAGGGTGTGTCTATGCTTCAAATCATGCACTTGTGCTCTACTGGACGCACTTATGCTCCAAATTCTGCGCATGTGCTTCACTGGCTATGCCTGTGCATCAAAGGAATTTTAGCCTCTGTGTGACTTGCACCTGTGCATCAAAGTTGGCGCCCACACCTCTCTATCTACATTTGTGCATAACTAACTGTGAAAAGTTGACAGAGGCACGCTTATGCATAGTTGTATGCTCTTATGCATCAAATTATGTGCCCACACCACTCTGGCAACACATGTGCGAAATGACTATGTAAATTTGATAGAGGCATGCATGTGCATAGTTGTATGTGCATGTGCTTCAAATTTTGTGCCCATTCTCTATAGGACATTCCTTTGCATATATATGCACGCTGGCACACTCAGGTAAAGTTTGCTCAAACTTAGAAATTTCAACTTCTAGTTTTTAGTGTTCCTATCATTTTTTAGGGATTTTTAGGTGTTGTTACTATCAATTTTCTAATTTTAGAGCAAGATTTCTAACAAATTTAGCTTAGGGTTTTATAAGTGATTTTTGTTAAAATTGGCTTAGGGTTTGATGAGTGATTTTGTTTTCATGCTTTGTATGAGTTTGGAATAGGGTTGTGTATGTTCTTTTGTTGCACTTTATGCGATCTTGAGAATCAAAAACACCCCTAAACCTTCTATTTTCTATTTTAGAGTAAGTAGGAAAAATCATCATTCATTTCTATGCTTAAGAGAATAAACTTTCATTTTGGCATTTACATGATTTTTTAGTTTAAGATATTTTTCGCTTGATAACTAACCAAAGCTAAAATTTGTGTATGCTCTTCCCTTGCACCTAGTGTGATCTTGGGAACCAAAAGCAATTTTAGTCTTTCATTAAGAAGAACTTGGATTAATTGAGAATAAACCTTGATTTGCAAAGTTATATGGTAGTTAATTGATTTACAAGCTTTGCATCTAGTTGGGTTACTTATTGTGTATGCTCTTCTCTTGCACCTAGTGTGATCTTTAGAACCAAAAGCAACACTTAATCCTCTTTCTATAATATTGTAGCTCTTTTTGAACTACTAACCATTTGTGTCAAGGACCTAACACTAGTAAAATAAAGGAGGGATCTCTTTAAACAAAATTCTAACATTCACATGTGTTGTAGGTTGTCAACGGAAATATAAACCAAATTGATTAAACCAAAAGATAAAAAACACACCAACACACCATTCAAGACACCGTATTACATGTTTCGGTTAGGAGCTACGACTCATCTAATTTAAACTAGGACATAACCCATTTGGCATAAGCCTTAAGCTACAACAATGGAGGTGGCCCTAAGAACCCCAAAGTAGTTCACGTAAGAGGGAACCTTGTTAAAGAAATGGGAAAGTGCTCCAACTACCCAATTGATTAGTACGCCTTGGTGAGATTAGAGTCAAATTTATTTCCATTGCAACCCTAGTGAAAGTACAACCAAATGCATTTTTATGCTTATTGTATTGAAGGAGGTAAAGTAAAGCCAAGATACTACAAGATTAGTTAGTACAAATTTCTTGGTAAATCGAGCTCGCAGAAGTAAACTTGTGACACATAGAGAGAGAACTACCTCGGAAGTTTTTGGCTTAGAGCCATTTTTTTTTGACATCATATTTTATAGAGCTCTCACAAAGTGACAACTTTTTTATATTTAAAATTTTATTTTTTCAAACAAGGGAAAGAACCTCTTAACATTGAAACCGCATGATATTTCATCATGAAATCTATTTAGTGTTACTTTGTCCTAGTTTTTCACTTGTCCTAAGACAAGGTGAAACTCTTCCAAAGTTACACCAATTATTTTTCACCACCACTTGGTTTGCACCTTTGTTTTCTTGGTTCCCATTTTAGGAAAAAAGGAAACAACATACGCAGATACCACTAAATATAATGTGTCCACCACTTTTGTAGTCTACTTGCATGACTAGGTTGTAATGTCAGAGTGCAAGTGTAGAAAGAATGAATGGTATGTGCTCGTGATCTAGTAGGCCCTCTTGTCTCAAAACCCACATTGATACTTATTATCATTTTTAGTAAGGTGATATCATCATTTTCTTCTTTAGATTTGTTACACTACCCACATTATAGCCATTAAATTATGATATTTACATCTTGTTTCTGTAGACATAAAATCATGCACTTTAAACAATATTTAGCCCTGTCTTATACTACTATTTAGAAGGTTATCAAGTGTACAAAGTACCAATTAATCCCACCTTTTGGCCATCTTTATTTTATATTTTATTTCATTATTCCCATGTATTTTCTAGTCCGTTCCTACCCATTTCTCAATTGTTTTGACATTCTAGCCCTAAATTAGGGTGCCCCAACTTGTACTAGGGCATCCCAAGGCACCCCAGTCCCACTTTTGGGTGCCACAGTCTATGCAAAACCTCTTCTACTTATTTTTGGGTCACTTCTATCCATTTGTCATGTTTATCTTTTCCTCAGTCAGTATTTTTGGGATTAATTAAAAAATTAAACTTGAGATCCTTATAAATATAAAGCTTATAAGACCATAATGAGGGTCCTAGGTCCTTGCATCCTATCACCACTATCACTCCATCTAGGGATCCATATACTACATCACTTGAATCCACATAGCTCCATACATTCCAAGTAGGAAGTCTACATCACACACATTCTTAGAGGAGGGGGGATTCTATTTAATCTATTCTACCATCTACATCTTCCATAGCTATTATAGCTCATTACTTCACAAAGTATGATTGGAATGAGAGCACCTAGGACATGACATGCACACACTAACCAAAACTACATCTAGGTCCAAAATGTAGTGCAACGCTTAGCGATAAGTCCACCGGTTTGGTGGTTGAGGTCATCGACCAATTATTCTTCTTTTTGTGTAGGGCATCATCTAGTTCATTCAAAAAATCTAGTGCGAAAAATAGATAGGGTTTCAGATATCCTTGCGACACTACCAAACACATATCCTAACCATTTCCATAGTTCACAAGTGCCCATAATCCAGACTAGGGTACCCCGGGGCATCCCAATACACTCCCAGGTACCTCTGTCACTTCAGATAGCCCAGATATTCCCTTCATAGGGTCCATGAATAGTCATTTTCACTTCTAGGTTATCTGTTCAGACCTACAACACTCTACTACTATCAGCTAAGTCACTTCTTCCCCCTCTCTTGCACATTAGGGTTTCATTTCTATTTAGAATAATTTATTTACATTTATTACATATTGTTTTAGTTTATTTACAATGTTTTAGTCCTTCTACTTAGATTAACTAGAATTACTATGTCCCCCATATACCTTAATTTTAGGTAATCAGTTTCCATTGTGAAACTTGGCCTTAATATCTACCTTGTATTTTTTTGTTTCTTGCACGCATAATAATTCCTTGATATACTTAGGCATAGTTTTTACATCCTATCCTTGTCTTGAGTTATTTTAGTGTTGAGGTTACTTTGTTAGCATCGCTATAACACCATTTTAATACTAAAATATTGCTTTCTTCAAATCTTGATTAACGTGTCCAAATAGCATTGTTATGTTACTCACATTTGTATCGTACATTTAACAATACTGAGACTTTGTTATAATTTATAAATTGGTTTTAGTATACCTTGTTAGAAGATAACTTCAAAACTTTCTTAGCATTTAGGTCTTGTTTGTTTCAAAATTGGCCTAAATGGTGATATTATGTTTTCACTATTGGTTTCAAACCTATCTTGAAAAATAATAGGGAGTAAACTTTTGTTGTGACTAAATTTGAGTTTTGGACGTCATTATATTGTCCTAGATATCTCTTGTTATATATTACCTTGTTAGGGTAGGTCATTATTTATTCTTTGATGTCCTTAGGCTCGTATTGATCCTTGATTCCTCACCATTTATTGTTTGGTGTTCTTTATAATGATTTGAAGTCGTTACACCGCTTGGTTTGTCCTAAGGCCCATGTTTTCCAAATGTCTACCCTTGTTTCCTGCATGTGCTTCCCAAATCGATACAGGACTTCATTCTAATTGAAGGAGTTCAATCACACTATCTTGGTCTATAAATTTGTATCCCACAAATGTAAAAATGACCAACTATCATGAGGTTCCTTATACGTATGACACTAAGGAATCAAAGTTTCAACATTCCCATCAAAAGATGACCATCAAAGCTAAGCCTCGTTTGGTTCTTTGAACTAGAGAACCCATTCGATTACCCTATTCCCCACCTTAATCTCATAGTCGGTGGTATGGTTTGGAAACTTCTGATCCAAATTATTATTCAGGTTCCCCCCACTCTTCTTCTGATTCTAATTCAATTTTTTTTTTTGATTCTTTATATTCACCTCAGTCTTCTAAAAATTCTCATCAGAGCTATTCAAATCATTTGACTCTTGAGTCGCAATCCTCCCTCTCTTTGTAGGAATCCCCTTATCAGTCACCTAAACAAAATCTTACTTTAAAGATACATGTGGCTGAAATATCCATCAATTAAACATCCAATTTGGTTCGTGTGTCGGTCCTCCCTTTATTGTAGGACCTCCCTTATTTTCTCGCCTAGAACAAACTCTTCCTCCATTGAAGATCTGGGTGAATCCAAAGTCTCCCAACTTGACACTTATGTCGCATTCATCTAAGTTGACTCCTATGTTGCATTCATCTAAGTCGACTCATGTGTCACAATATCCTAAGTTGATACCCATGTCATGATCATCAAAGATGAATCCCATGTCACAATCATCTCATTCGACACTTATGTCACATTCATCTAAGTTGACACCTACGTCCGCAATATTCTAAGTCGACACCTACATCACAATATTCTAAGTCGACACCCATGTTGCAACCTTCTAAGTTTAAACTTATGTTACAATCATCTATGTCAACTCCTATGTCAAAATATCCTTCCTGGATGAGTAATCCTATGGGTATGCCCGCAATATGTTATCTTATAGGAAAACCAATTCTAATCAGTTCCACATATACATCTTCTTCTACTCACAAGACATCTAGATCCAAATATAATTCATCTTTTGAGTCAACATCTTCTAAATATTTCACACTAGTTAGAACCATTTATTCTAGTCAACCTCCCATGGTTGAAGAATAGATACCCATGTCGATCGATTAATTTCAGAATGAAGAAGCAATCACATAAATAATGGGGTCACACAATGACATTCCCTTGGAGGATAACATGCCATAATTATCTTTATACCTCGATACGTTCACGTATTGCAGGGAAGAGGTTGATTCTATTTGTCAAAACATAGAGGAAGACCCTATGATCATTGAATTTGATCCTCCTCTTATTCTTTCATCTTCACATTCTTCATTCTTTCTAACTAGATTCCTCCATTTCAATCTCACCTCAGGTCACCACCTAGTATCCCATCATCTTCTTCTATATGGTGGCCACTTCCAAGTAGCCCTTCATCATCTATATGCGGCTCACCTCTTGGTAGCCCATTTTCTTCTATACTGGGGGTAAGTCTTATAGACCCCTCATCTTCGATTCTTGGTCCACGTCCTAGTAGCCCATCATCTTCCATATATGGGACACCTTCAGGTAGCCCTTCACCTTCTATCTATGGGACACCACTAGGAAGTCCTTTATTTTCTATCTTAGGGCCACATCCTAGTAGTCCTTTATCTTCAGTCTTTATGATTCCTCCTAGTATCCCATCCTCTTCAATTCTTGGACAGTATCATTTTTTCCCATAATATTGTTATTTTATCAATGATTATGGTAAGCCCACCATCATTTCTCACATCAATTCTATTCATCCACTTTCTTCTCCTACTTCTCGAGATCAAACAAGTCAACTAATAGCTTACAAGAAACCCAAAAAATTTCTTCATTAGACTAAGATCAAAACTTATAAGAGCTCCAAAACTCCCAACAATTTAAACAATCTTAAAGTTCAGAATCAAACGCGATTCAAAAATGCAAATCAATGTAATCATCAAGTATGGCGCAAAGTACAGAAACCTATGGAAATGGACCTCAATCTCCCACATGAAACATCCATGTTCCATGATAAAACACATTCATCTATTGAGTATGAGCTCAGCATGATCATTGAGATTGGGGATAATATGACTCTTGATAAGCAGACATGCCTAGTCTACCTTATCAAGGAAATCACTAACATTTTTGTTGGATCTTATCACGTCAAATGACCTCGTCGGTCTCACCTTTCAAAAATTACAAAATACCAAAACATGAGAAAACATTAAAAATCAAAGGTACAAAGATCAAACATTGCAATCATGTATTGTATAGACATGGATGTTCTTTCTTCCCTTTCTTTCCATCCCTCTACAACTCATCCACCATTTTCATCCCTTTGATGATTTTTTGGTTATCTTATTCATACGCATTTTGTGGCATTTACCTCTATGGTATGTGTTTGGCCTTGGTATTTTATCACCTGAGTAAATTAAAGAGCTACTGACCTCATAAATATCCCATCACAATCAACATATAAAAAAATTACGAAGAACTTTTGGACATATTTTTTTACACTAGCCAATGTCATCATCACAAGCACTTCCGCCTCCTTCCATCAAGCCATTAGTGGTTCTTAAATTTTTCAGAAATCAAAAAAAAATCAATCAAATATAAAATGCCAAAGCTAAAAGTAAAATCAAATTGATATATAACTCTCACTTGGGGTCTTTCCAATAATCTCTACTGGGGCAATGGATGCTTCACTGGTAGTAAAGAAATATTGTGATGTTGAGCCCAGAAATGACTAAGTCCCAGAGCAAAGGATGAGTGCGCGGGAAAACAAGTCAGTAAGAAGGCACATGTTGGAGAGCACGCAAGAAGAATTAAAGGAGAAAGCGCTTAAGGTTGGCGCGTGGGAGTAGGCTAGGGTTTGAAGTGTTAAGTATGGAGCTTAATTGTTTCACAGAAAGCTTGTTTTTACATGTTGTTGGTTTTAACAATGACTTACATCGGTCAAAAAGTAATCGCTATTGGTAAGGTAGTGACTAGCATTAGTCAACAAAGGATGACATTGGTCGCAATGACCGACATTGGTCACTTGTGCGGCAGTGCTTTGTTTTTGGATGAGAATTAGAATAAATATTTTTCTTTTGTATGCAATGGAAAGTTGCAAAAAGCTATGGAATGAGGCTAAAGAACCTCAAAGCTTTGCTAACTCATCCATGCACCATGAGATAAGAGATAAACAAGGGAAACTAACATGCAAGCATTATAACTTTGACAAAAACATCAAAAACTAACATGTATACTACTCTCTACTCTTTAGATTACTTAATTTAAGAAATTGAACCTAAAAAGATCAACTTAGCAATCAAAGGTGTGATGTTTGATATGAAACTCAAGATTTCAAGAATGGAGTCTCACCATTAATGGCTTCAAGGCCAATGGTTCTCTCCATATTACTCAAAACTTGGATTATGGATGAAAATGGAGGTGTTAGCTCAACAATGGAGGAAGGAAAGCTTTAGATCAAATGTCTAATTAGCTTGAAGCTAATACAAATGAGATCCAAGCTTTCTTAGGCTTGTTTTGGTTTTGTTTTATGTAAAGTTGTAAGTTTGAATGGGTAGGCTTAGCCTTTTATTTATAGTTTTCCACCTGGGAGAAATTGGAATTTGGGTGCATGTGGGACTAAAGCTCAAAAATAACTTTTAGATTAGATTAGGATAAACATGCTTTAGGCTTAGTTAAGCTTGGTTTAGGCTAGTTAAAATTTGATTAGCAAGTGATTAGAAACTTTTTGAGAGTTGGGAGGGGTCTGGATAACCAATTGTGACTGATAGATAGCCTACGGAGCCAATAAAAGTGGTCTAGAGAGAACTAGGGAGGTTTTTAATGGTCGAAAGGAGGAATGTTTAGCTAATAAGAGACATATTAGATAAATAAGATTATTATAGGAGGAATACGACCGAGAAGGTGTCGTAAATGGGCATCCGAGAGTGGGGCAAAGAATGGGGAATTAACAAAGTGTCGTTAATCGGTTGAATTGGATGAAATGCTAAGTGTAAGCATGTTTTAGGTGTCTACAACTTTAAAGATGATTTCTTGATTGTAAAAGCATAGTTAGTTACCCATAATAAGTATATATGCATGTATGCATTGTATGAGGGTATGAGAGAAGAAAATAACAATTGTTTACATGTTAGTTTTCTTGGTGAGCAAGAAAGAGTAGATGAGTGAGGGAAAAGAATTGAACATCATGTGAGGTGTTGGAAGATGACAGATATTCATTTTATTTCCTCTGTAAAGCACTAAATAATAATATTGGTCATTTCTTAGTGGACGTAGCCCACACTTAGTGAACCACGTTAAATCTGTGTTATCTTTCTCTTGTTTATTTTATCTTTTGGTTTATTTCTGCATTCATTGCTTGTATGTTTTATCTTATTTTAGATATGTGCAACATTTTTATATGGTTAACCCTAACAAATGGTATTAGAGCTTTGTTTAGAGGTTTTGTGTGTTGACAGAATAGGATTTACTCACAAATAATTTTTTCTGATTGAGTGGGAGCATAACAATGGCAGAAGATAGTAAATACCAAGTAGATAAATTTGACAGTCGTAATTATCAACTATGGAAGATGTAGGTGGAGGATTATTTGTATCATAAGGATCTATACTTACCGGTGGATGAGCATGCCCAACCAGACACGATGAATGATGAAGAATGGAAGGTTCTTGACAGAAAGGCTATGGGATCTATAAGATTGAGCCTAGTAGCGTCAGTGGCTTCAAATTTCATAGATGCAAAAACTACGGTAGAGTTAATGAAATATTTATCAAATTTGTATGAAAATCCTAGTGCTTCAAATAAGGCTTATTTGACAAAAAAATTGTTTAGTTCTAAGATGCAAGAAGGTGGATCTGTATCTAATCATTTGAATGATTTCGACCTATCAGAAATCAATTAAAATTCGTAGAAATTCCATTTGATGATGAAGTGAAAGAACTTTTATTCTTATGATATTTGTCAGATAGTTGGGATAACTTGGTAATGGTTGTTAGTAATAAAACGTATGATTCTAAAGGTTTGAAATTTGATTATGTGGTTAGTGTAATCCTTAATGAGATAATACACAGGAAAATCTTAGGAGAAACATCATTTGGAAACACGTTAAATGTAGAAAGTAGGGGAAGATCTAAGGAGATATCATCAAAGAGAAATAATAATGGGAGATCAAATTAAAGAAATGGTAGATCTAGATCCAAGTATAGAGATTTAATTTGCTAGAATTTTGGAAATAGAGGACACGTAAAGAAGGAATGTTGGTCCAAGAAAAAAAAAGAGAATACATAAGACAAAGGTAAAGAGGAAAACATTGCAGGTGAGGTAAAGTAAGATACCCTTATTCTCACCTTGGATAATAAATTAGAATCTTAGGTTTTAGATTCTGGAGATTCTTTCCATGTTACCCCTAATAAGGGTTATTTTAGAAATTATGTTCAGTGTGATTTTGGATAAGTTTATTTAGGAGATGATGAGCCATGCATTATTATTGTTAAATGTGATGTTCATATAAAGTTGTAGAATGGAAATCCATGGGTATTGAAATATGTGAGGCATGTGCTAAGCCTCAAGAGAAATATAATATCTGCATGGAAAATAGGTGAATATGAATGTGTGGTTACATTCATATCCAATTCTTGTAAGGTTACCAAGGGATCTCTTGTTGTGGAAAGAGGCAAGAAAATAGGAACTTTATATCTGTCTACTTGTGTTACTAATTCATTTTATGTGCTATCTACTAAAGATTTAGATGCAACCATGTGGCATAATTGGCTAGGCCATATGAGTGAAAAATGAATGTAGATATTAAAGGCTAAGGGTAAGTTATCAGATTTGAAATAATTAGATCTTGAATTTTGTGAGCATTGCATATTTGGAAAGCAGAAGAGAGTGAGATTTCTTAAGGTTGGGTCAACAAAGAAGGAGCATAAATTGGAGCTTGTACACTCAAATGTGTGGGGACCATCTCAAGTAGCTTCTATTGGAGAATCCAAATATTATGTGACTTTCATTGATGATGCCACAAGGAAGGTATGGATTTATTTTATTAAGAGTAAATATAATGTTTTTGAGACTTTTAAAAGGTGGAAAACCCTTATGGAAAATGAATCAAACTTAAAATTAAAGTGCCTTAGATCTGAAAATGGTTGTGAGTAATGTAGCAAGGATTTCAATGATTATTGTTAAATGAATGGAATACGAAGATAAAGAACGGTTACTAGAAATCCACAGGAGAATGAAGTTGCAGAAAGAATGAACAAAACAATCATGGAACATGTTAGAAACATGAGATTACATGTCGGTTTGCCTTGGATAGAAGCAAAGTGGATACAACAATGTACTTGATCAACTCATGGGCCTTCAACAAGATTTAGATGGTAGAATACCGTAAGAAGCTTGGTCTAGAAAAGAGATATTTTTCTTTTCTTAGATTTTTTGGCTCAGAATCTTTTGTGCATGTTGATAGGTAAAATAGGAAGAATTTAGATGTAAAATCTAAGAGATGTACTTTCATTGGTTATGGATCTGGTGATTTTAGATTTTTTTAGGATTTAGAAGATTCTAAGATTGTTAGGATTCATGAAATTGATTGGAATGAAAAGAGAATGTACAAGGATTAGGTTTTGGTGCCTAAACATGAACAGGTTGATGATATTTTGAAGGAAAATCAACTTTTGGATCTAAAACATACATCCATGACACTGGTGTCAGTTCTAGAGAAACCAGTGCCGATCAAGCTAATCAGTATCGATAGAAAAGATCAAGTTCATAATAGATAACTCTCGAATCGGTGTCGCTCCTTGAACCAAAGGCGTGAGGTATTTGAGATTTGACAATTTTATGCATGAGCATGGTTATATGAGATGTGAATCTGACCATTGTGTTTATTTTAAAAATCTTGAAAATGGAAGCTATGTTATTTTGTTACTATATGTGGATGATATGTTGATTGCAAGATCTAGTATGCAAGACATTGGTGAACTTAAAGAAAGGCTAGCTCACACATTTGCAATGAAGGATTTGGGAGCTGAAAAGAAAATCCTTGGCATGCAAATTCACCAAGACAGGAAAAAAAGTTGTATTTGTCTGAGGAGGCTTATATCAATAAGGTGTTGGAAAGGTTTAACATGCAGAATTCAAAACCTGTTAGTACACCTATGGCTGGACACTTCAAATTGAGAAAATATCAGTGTCCTTCATCACAGTAGGAGGTTGATTACATGGCACGTGTTCACTATGCTTTATCAGTAGGAAGTCTTATGTATACTATGGTTTTTATTACATTAGACATTACACAGTAGTGGGAGTTGTGAGCAGGTTTATGGCTAATCTAGGTAAAGAACATTAGAAAGTAGTCCAATATATGCTCAGGTATTTGAGAGGGACATCCAACATAGAGTTATTCTATGGAGGGTCAGATAATTATTTATGCAGCTATGTTGATTCAGATATGGTTGGAGATTTGGATGGTAGGAGGAGCACCACTGGATATGTTTTCATAGTAGGTAGAACGATAATTAGCTAGATTTCAAGATTGTAGAAGGTTGTGGCTTTGTCTACTATAGAGGTAGAGTATGTTGTAGCTATAGAAGCTAGTAAGGAGATGATATGGATGAGTAGGTTCATGAAAGAGTTGGGTAAGGAGTAAGAGGATTGTAGATTATACAATGATAGTCAGAGCATGATCCATCTGGAAAAGAACTCAACATTTCATTCAAGAACAAAACACATTCAGTTGAGGTATCAATTCATATGGCAGTTATTTAAGGATGGGCAACTAAAGTTAGAGAAAATTCATATGGATGAGAACCCTGCGAATATGCTAATAAAGCCATTGGTAAAGAAGAAGTTGGAGATTCACTCCACTTCTATTGGTCTTCAAGTTGTAGACTTGAAGAGGAAGAAATGGACCAAGGATGGTGATGTATAGTACAGTGCAACAATTGATCTCCAAGTGGGAGATTGTTAAGTATGGAGCTTAATTGCTTCACAAAAAGCTTGTTTTTACATATTGTTGGTTTTGACAGTGCCCAGAATCGGTCAGGAAGTACCCACCATCAGTCAGGTAGTGACTGGAATTAGTCAGGTATAAACCAACATAAGTTATAAAGTGACTGGCATCGGTCACCTCTACGATGGTGCTTTGTTTTTGGCTAAGAATTAGAATAAATATTTTTCTTTAAAGATGATTTCTTGATTGTAAAAGCATAGTTCATTACCCAGAATAAGAATATATGCATGTATGCATTGTATGAGGGTATGAGAGAAGAAAATAGCAATTGTTTGCATGTTATTTTTCTTGGTGAGCAAGAAAGAGTAGCTAAGTGAGGGAAAAACATTGAACATCATGTGAGGTGTTGGAAGACATCAGATCTTCATTGTATTGCCTCTATAAAGCACCAAATAATAATATTGGTCATTTCTTGGTGTACGTAGCCCACACCATGTGAACCACGTTAAATTTGGTGTTATCTTTCTCTTGTTTATTTTATTTTCTAGTTTATTTCTGCATTCATTTCTTGTATGATTTATCTAATTTTATATTTGTGCAACATTGTTATATGGTTAAGCCCAACATGAAGACATAGCCACATCATTGAATATGGTATTGCATAAAAAAATGTGTGAAGACTTAAGTAGGCGTGATAAGTGGATAAGGTTAGAACTTGGAGCCTTGCAACTCAAGAAAAGAATATTTCAAGGAATTATTATGGTTATGGGTTGTAAAGTGGAGGTTGTTATGGCTAGCTGGTATCTGCATGGCTTAGGTACTTGAGTATAACAGGTTATGATGACATTTGGCATGTGGGTCTTCTTCTGGTATGACGTTTAGGTGAGCTCATATCCTATTTAAGGAGGCTATTGGATCTAGGAAAGGGAGTTAGTCTTAGTTAAGGTTGGTTTTTGTTATAGTTGGAGGTTGAGCATGGATGCATATGGGGTGTACATAATGTAATGGTTCAAGGAGAGTAATATATGGTTTCTGGATCAATGTCATGGGTAGGGTAGGATGTTAATGGTATAATGATGTAACTGATCTGTTACTGATCCTTTTTTATGTAATCTGGCTACTGTAAACAAGTGTTAATCAATATATAATGGGTTGTTATGAATATATGTGTTTATGGGTTCAAACCCTAGTGCTCTACATTTTCTCATGGTATAGATCTGATTCATACGTATTGTCAATAATGCTTACGCTCATGGTGTATCTATGTTTGGATCTAGTGTTTTTACCTCTATGTTAGAATGAATACATGTATTTCTATGTCTACAAATATCCTTCTATTAATGTCCAAACATTCTTGCAAATCTCACATAAAGGAGGGGTTTGGCACATGTGCATGCCTCGGGTGAATATGTAGTTAATGGATGATATGCCGATGTGCTTGAGGTTTTAAAAGGTTAGGAAAAGTGACTACATCTTAGTTCCATTTCTGAGACCTCTTTTGAAGTTGTTGTAAGAATGGTGTGTGATGGAAGAACCTTTGACCTTAAATAGTGTGGAAACTTGGCTTAAGAACATGGGGGATGATTTTACACATAGATTCAACAATGGACCCAATTTTGATGTACTTAAATAATTATACGAGCATCTGTATCATGAGCTCTATGAGACCTTCTTTTGTTGTTTTCCAATAGAGCTGTGTGAATGATTATCAGTGTACGCATTAAGGAGAAGTTGGTTCTATCTACATCGTGTATGGACTCAAGAATATTATTAGCAGCTTCATGATGTTGATCTGGTTTTGACTCATGTTTTTGATCATTAGTGGAGAGATGTGTTGACTAGCTACACGTTGGAGCATGTAATTTCCACTTATTCTTTCCCAGGAGGTTGCTAAGTTTGAGTTTTTGCAAGAATCCAGAGGATTTTATTACATGCTTTACCTTTAGCCATTAAGATCTTGATCGTCACTCTAAGTTTAAAAGCATTTCCTATCGCTAGCTAAACTCCCACTAGGCACGGGGCATGGAAGCTAGTGTGGTAAGAGATGGCAGATCCTATGACAGATATGGAGAGAGAGGAGAGACGACTCAATTATGATGAATCTCGAGAGAGGGAGTTGGTGAGATAATGTGAGATTATAGGAGCGATGAATCTATAAAGGTAGATGTTGCGGGAAGGTTTTAAGGTTCGAACAGAGGACGTGGAACTTGTGTAGTCTATTCTATCCTATCTTGGAAAGTGTAGGAGAAGGACCCCCTATTATTTTGATGAAGGAAGAAGAAGGGTTGTAGGCGCACATCTGGACCCACTTGGAAACTAAATCTTTGCACTTATTTTTCCAAGTCTTAAGAAAGGTATTGTTAGCCCAGTTGGTGTTTGATTTGGTAAGCAAGAAGCTTCGAGTGGATATCATTTTTCTTTGAGTTCTATGGCTGCACATAAATTTCCTATATTTGGTGGTATCCTTCCTGGCGCATCATTTCAACAAGGTGTGGGTGCATAGAATGTGGGTATCACATCTAGGGAGTAGTTCCATTTCACAAACCATTGGCGCTCAGTTTACTCAATGGTGGGCACACAAAGTAGCACCACTTCAAGCCCTGTACCTACTACAGGAGGAGGATCTAGTGGGTCTAGGAGTTCAGGAGTGAGCGGATCTAGTGGATCTGGTGGAGGAAACACCGAAGAAATCAAGGTTCTGGACCTAGTGGAAAATGACCACAACCCCAGCAGCATGTGTTCTCTAAGATATCTTTCCATTTACTCAATTATAAAAGTGTTGAGGATGTTGTGGAAGATGTTCATAAGTGTGAATTACTATGGCGTGCTAAGGGGATCACTACCTTGGAGTGGAAGGGAAGCCAGTTGACAACCACGTTACAGGGGCACGCGTATAGCTAGTACAGCAAGTATGACCCACATCAGACGGTGGTGGATTACAATGCGTTTCATGATGCCTTCTTGGAAAAATTTCACATTCTTGAGTTTGAGCAGAAGAGCCTTAGCATGCTGAATGAGTTCCAACAAGGTGTTGGTACCCATATTTAATCTCCTTCACAACTTGAGCTACATCATGGATTTTACAAGACACTCAGAGGCAGATAAATGGTTTATATGTCGTTTTGTAGCTGAGGAAGCAATTTATCTGACTTGTTAGCACTCATGATTTGAAGAAGTGGGTAGTACCTTGGAAGGATTTGATCTAGTCCTCACTATTTTAGGTTGTGCCTATCAACAGGTAAGAGAACCTATATTGTAGCCTCTGTTTTGTGAAGGAGGTGAAAATATCCTTATCTTTGTGCAGTTGTATGGGAGATGGCCTTGAGAAAACATGATCAATTTCCCATTATTCAAACTCAATAGAGCTATCACTACTAAATGATGGAAATGATTTCAAGACAAGGCTAACGCTACTAAAGACATGGTACGATCCCATCGCTTTGTGAATTTTTTTAATGGATTTTATTCTTTTGTTGACACACAATATAATGTAGGAGTATTATAGCTAAGATGAGTTAAATTGAAATGAATTTTGGTGGGAGATCAAGAAGATAGATTGGAATTTTCCGATCCTTGAGAAACTTCACAACAAATGGAGAACTCAATAATAGAAAGCTTCAAAATAGTTAAAACATTCCTTCAACTGAAAGGTGTACATCAATGGAGGCCTAGACATGTACTTTTTCACACAATCTTTGAGATTTTAGCATGAAGGCTCGAGTTATAAGACCCAAAAAAATCCAAATCTAAGATCACCACGCCCGAGGTGCACCCGCAGGCTTACAAGCAATCTCTCATTGTGATGAAAGAAAAGTGATTTTAAATCATCTATTTCATTCCCAAATGAAAGCTCTTCTGAAAAATGAAATTGCAGATGCCACTAAACTATCACAAGGATTGAGATCTGTGTGATTCAAAGAGACTTTGATACAAGATTGCAATAGGAACAAGGAAAACTACTTACAGACATTCTGAAAGTGAAATAAACACAAAATTTTCCAGAGATTTGACACAAATTAACTCAAAATCCATTAGATTCATCAGCAGGGGAGAGTTATTTAAACAATTTCAGAGCTTATTGATGGCTATACACTTGTAACCAACTCAACATGAATGAAAATCTAACACAGAGGAAGTTAACCTGGTTTCTTAGAAAGTTTTCTTAGAAGATGAGCTATTCTCAAAATTTTCTCGTGAAAATGAAGCCCCGACCATTTACATGACATATTTATGCAATATATAACTTTTACTCGCTCACTCACTTTGCCCCTCAAATATTCCCTCCAAAAGTGGAATTTTCAAAGCACCTTTGCTTTGCAATATTTTGAAAATGACATGTAACAAACTTGCAAAAAGTTTCCAGTTGTTCTTTCAAAAGGTGAATCATTACAAAAATTTTATCATTCTTCAAAGTGGAAGCACGTTTTTCATTTCCGATGCATGTAGACCCCTTTCATTTCATCATTTCAACTTTTCCCTTACTAATTTTTTACTCTGCAACTTTGGATCAAGTAATTCACGTTTTTTACGAATCAGAGTAAAAATTTATTTTAAAAATGCCTTGGATTCACAAATTGAACCCCCAAATTGATTAATCCGGACCCTATAGGCCAAGACAACATGAATTGGTAAAAAATTCGATGAAGATTGATGAAAAAATACATCTCCAAACTTCTTGGAGCTCAAATGGCGGCCAAACTGGTGAAATGCACAACTACCGTCGATCTATTCTTCAACTTCAAATTTGAGCCCTCCACGTGGCAGATCCGGGTAAAAACGGGCCTCGGGGACACTTTTGACCTTTTTACAACTTTTTGAAAATTTACAAAATTTCTTGATTTCCTCCGCCGCTCTGCCTTTACAATTTGGGTTTGACACATGGCACAATATGACTAGATACGAGTCGCGGCTCAATTTTACACATTTTGCATCTTTTTAGACAAAGGAATTTTTTTCAATTTTCCTCTGCAGCTCCGTCCTCCCGCAAGACACGCGTGAAGGAACGATAACCAGATCGTACCAAGCCAAGAACATAGATGCTAATCAAACACCACGATCTATAAGATGAAAGCAATTCACTAGAATAACTTTACATAAAACCTTTGCAAACAAATGAGCAGCAATATCATATATTATTATGGAACTCAATGCAATACATTGAGAATGGGCCTTTCTTAAATAGGCAAGGAATAACAATCTAAGAACCAGTCAAGACCATAGATTTAGGAGAGAACTAGACATCAAGGATCTAGTCAATACCATAGATCAAGGAAATAATTAGTCAATACCATAGATCAAGGAAAGAACTATACCTAACAACTAGATAATATCTCCTAATATCTAAATAAGATAAAAGAAATATCCACACACATAAGTGGGTGAGGATAAATACAATAAAGGTAAATAAAGTACCTAGGTGAACATGAGCTAAGGTAAATACCTACTCTAACACCCCCCCTCAAGTGAAGCTAGGGGCCAAAATAGATGTGGCATGTCCACAGTATGAGTCCCGCAACTAGGCCTGATGAGGTACTCATGTACAATAACGGGAAAAAAGGGACACCGCAAGGTACCCAAAACCAATAACAACAAAGTAAAGAGAGTAAAAACCCGCTCCAAGGCATCCCAAGAAGCTCGGCTAAAAAAACTCATACAATGCTGAAGAATTTTGGTGTGCACTATGGTCTAAATCCACTGCTCGATCACAAAACTCAAAAACAACTGACATTGGGTTTCACTAAAATAGCTCCATACAAGGAGACTGTCAACGGAGTGATGTCGAAAGTGTAAAAAAACACCAAACATAATTCGATCAACTACTGCAAATAGGTGTGCCACGATCCAAGAATAAAAACCAAAGCAACAAGGCAAGGACACAAAATCTAGAGTGTCATGATCCAAGAAAAGCCAAGGTAACAAGGCAAGGACACAAAACCCAAAGAAGCAAGATCAACACCACACCCTCCCATACTTGTTGAATGGGTGGAGTGATGCTACAAATTTGTATGAGTTGTCAAAACAACTACTCGAACACTGAAAAACTAACACTTTGGGCTCCCTCGGAATAGCTCCCCCACAAGAGATATCATCAACATGCCAAAAGTGTCGAAAATACGAGATACAAAAATCTCTCAACAAACAAGAGAGATACACTACACTCGCTAAAGCAAAATGCTCCAAACAAGAAGTATCACACTACATAAGGTATAGAAAGTGGAGCAAGAGGCTGAATGGTAGAGGAGCCACGCCCGTAGAGTACTCTCAACTAATGCCTATGTCGCCTCCACGAGTGATCGATATCCACCCCAATTCAACACGGATGGATGAAGAAGATGCCTGCATATGACTTAGTGCAAAATACACAATGGGTGCATGTAAAAGAACATCGAATGTGTGTCGGGTTGATCATGTCTGACAACTGAAATCTTAGGTTTCTCAATCCCGAGTGAAGGTGTAGAACTCATGTGCCACGATCCAAAAACAAGCACTTTTGCAAAAACAAGACTCAAAACCGAGTTACCGATCAATTACCGATCAAAAGTTACAAGCTTTTTAATATTTTTCTCTGTTATTTATTTTAGTTGCCACTAAAACAAAATAAATTTTTGTTTCCTTCACCACACAAATAAAATTAAAGGGGGCTGAAGCTAAGCACCTACTAGTAGGAATCACAAGCTTTAAGCCCTCATATGACCATACCATATGACCAAGGGCTAAGGATTTTAATGGGTGTTTGCACAACTTACTATTTTGGGGGGTGTCGTATGTTTTCAAGAAAGTCACATCCAAATTCCACTTTTGGTAAAAATTACTATTTTTGGATTGTGTTGACAGTGACCTTTATTGCTGAAAATAGCAACCTGCGAATTTTCCCGAAATAGCAAAAATCATGTACCATCCGTGGACCCCTGCCAAAAAAGGAAAGATCTCGAAAACCTTCTTACACGTAAACCGAGACAAATATGCCACAATAGAAAATTACTCTGTGCAGATCTCAAAAAAAAAAAAAAAGACCCAAAAAATAATCCCGTGCTTTCTTTTCTGATGGGCATGAATCCCGAGGTGATCCAAAGGTGGTTCTCTACAACAACAAAAAAACCCAAAAATGATTATGTGCGAAAACCACTAAGTTTACAGTCAATCTTAAAGTTTTCATGCCTTCCGAGATCCAATGGAAGCCTCTATTTTCCATAAAAATGCATGCAGCAACAAAATATGACCAAATCCCAAATATATGAATACACAAATAATTTATTTGCAAAATAAAACTTACAGACGGATGCTAACAGCAATCTCCAACTCTGATACCATGAAAGGAACGATAACCAGATCGTACCAAGCCAAGAACACAGATGCTAATCAAACACCACGATCTATAAGATGAAAGCAATTCACCAGAATAGCTTTACATAAAACCTTTGCAAACAAATGAGCAAAGCAATATCATATATTATTATGGAACTCAATGCAATACATTGAGAATGAGCCTTGCTTAAATAGGCAAGGAATAACAATCTAAGAACCAGTCAAGACCATAGATTTAGGAGAGAACTAGACATCAAGGATCTAGTCAATACCATACATCAAGGAAAGAACTATACCTAACAACTAGATAATATCTCTTAATATCTAAATAAGATAAAATAAATAGCCACACACATAAATGGGTGAGGATAAATACAATAAAGGTAAATAAAGTACCTAGGTGAACATGAGCTAAGGTAAATACCTACTCTAACAACGTGTCCTCATATGATTGGTGAGAGGCGGCGTGTTTCTCATTTCATATTTTAAACATATTTCATGAAGGAAAAATTTTAACATTTCCTCCACTAGCCTCGCACCTCCACCATTGACTCCTCAGATGAATTTTGACTTTTTACCCTCGGGCTTACGGGTCCATTCAACAATTTTACCCTTTTGATAACTAGAGGCTAAAAATACAAATTTCCTCTGACGGCCCGCCTCCCCACCTCTGAGCCTTGATTTTGACACATGTCTTCATCCCATTGGCTACGAGTTTGCGGTCTAATTTTATACTTTAACTCTTTTTCACCAAAGGCCGAAAAGTATCAAACTCCTCCGCCTTTCCATCTCCCCACCTGCCACATGTCCTCCTCTAGATTGGATGTGGGCCTTGGGGATTTTCTTCATTTCCACACATTTTCCAAAGTTCCCTAAGG
Source organism: Taxus wallichiana var. yunnanensis (assembly GCA_018340775.1). Classification (NCBI taxonomy): domain Eukaryota; kingdom Viridiplantae; phylum Streptophyta; class Pinopsida; order Cupressales; family Taxaceae; genus Taxus; species Taxus wallichiana. The sequence continues at coordinate 355,611,765 of CM031234.1, forward strand.
CACAAAACGACCCACCCGTCTGCCTTCACTCTACCTGCGACACATGTACCTCCTCTGGGCTGCTACGGAGCTGCGGGGGCAACTTGCACATTTTTCCAAAAACACAAAAATGTTAAGTTTTTAGAAATGACCCATGATCCTTGTCCAATTACAAATGGCCACGTATGAAAAAGTATATGAGCTAGAAATTGACGGGAAAAGGATGCCCGTATGACCATAAAAAAATGTAGAAATTGCCAGCGACCACCAAAATTGATTTTTTCTTCGTGGGTGAAGAATTTTTCGATCAAAAGACAAATGGAAAGTGATTTTAGGAAATTTACGACCATGGAAAAGGATTTTGAGGGAAAATAAGTACAAATCAAATGATTTCGAGCTCCAAAGGCTAGGAAAAAATGAAAAAATGGCAAAGGTGTTTGAAACGGGAAAAATTAGGGAAAAACGCAAAGTAAACTTGGGGATTCCTTCATAATGGTGCAAAAATGCATTTCTCCTTAGCAAAACAGGGATGTTTTAAATTGGGCACCAACACAAGGTATGGAAGAGAGTGTGTAGGAGTATGATGTGTGTTTCAAGACTCTCTTGTCAAAGTTATCTTATGACATCCATCCATCCCTACATAGTCCGTGGTTTTTTGGGGGCTTGATCATGCCATTTTGGTGAGCACTTTCACATAATACTTTCACAGATCTGTGTGAGGCCTTGGAATCTTCTCTACATGCTAAGGCCATTAGAAGCATTGATACTGAGAGATTCCCTTTTTGGAGGCTCAGATTGCTTCCATGGTGAAGCAACTTGAGAAGTTATCTACAAATTTAGTGCATAATACCTGTAGTGGAATTTGGTGTACAAACTGTGAAGTAGAAGGACACACCAAGGATAGTTTCCCTCAGAAGTCGGTGCACACCATGTCATTAGATTTTGAAATTTTCATGGAGATCATGATCTAAGTAGATGTCTTTTGTTACAACATGTGCTTTGCAAGAATGTGTCATGTTATTCTAAGATTAGTACGTGTACCATCCATGACACCAAGTATTGTAGATTAATAGACCAGATCCATGATGTCATTGATACTGGTGTGCACCAGATCAACATTGCGAAAAATTTTAAGGATGTGGGTCGTCAATATGAAGGGCGTTCAAATGGTGGAGGAAGAGGATTTTGCAGAGGATTTAGAGGTCATAATGGCCTTGGTGGAGGAATAACTGAATTTCCCAATGGAAATTGTTTTAAGTGTGGATCTATAGAGCATTATAAACATGAGTTCCTAAACTTGTTGCAGTTCTCATGGTGCGGAAAGAAGCATAAGTATGAAGAGTTCCCTGAGTTTTACGAACGCATGATTCAAAGTCACAAAAAGTAGGAAAAGGGCATAGGGATGGTTATTTTAAATCACATTAATCCGCTATACATCCCTAAGGTGATGTCCATTGCGGAGTTAGAAATTGCATTGCTAACAACACGTGTTGAGTTTGCACGTGCGAGGGAGATGCCAAAGTAGAGGCCTGTCATTACAAGAGAAGAAGTGTTGTATGGGAAGTACCCTGATCCTACTTACTAGAAGGAGGTGTACCAAGATACTATGGAGGTGATTAGAATTCTGCAAGGAGAGATTCAATGTTTTAAGGAGCAGTCACAGAATCTAGAGTAGGAAAAGAGTGTTGAAACTCCTCAGAAGGATGTTGATGATATCAAAGAGGTGTGTAAGATGTTACGCCAGGAAAATATCATTCCTCTGTTGGGAGAATGGTTTAGAGAAAAGGTACCGCACACTGGAAGTGGGTGCGAGAGGAAAATCTTGCATGTTTACTTACCCCCTCATAGTCTGGACTATGACAAGGAGATCACATTGAATGTGGTAGTGGATGGATGGCTCTTGAGTAACATTTTGATCAACATGGGTGTGGAATTTAATGTCCTCACCTTAGATACGTGAAATCAGATGGGGAGATAACCATTACAGCCATCCTCAAATGTGTTGTACATGATAAATAAGACTAAGGCTACTCCCCTTGGAGTTTTGAAGAATCCTTCCATAGTTATTCGGGGAGTCAAGTTTTTGGGGACATTTAAGTCTTGGCAATTGTTGAGGTAGATATCTTCTCAACGCTACTTGGGTGCCCTTGGTGCTATACGAACAATGCTAATCTACACTTCAATAAAGGCTACATCATTTGTGAGAACAAGGAGGAGCACATGATCATTCCATTGACATATGGTAGGTATTTTCCTTATATAGAACCCTTGGGAGAAGAATATTTAAATAAGATATATGTGTGCACCATCGAGACCCAAAGTTTATTCAACCATCGGAGAATGGTTCATTCAATGGGATTATGCTCAATCCATGAGTGATACAACCAACATTGCTTATGACAATTGGGCGTGTGGAACATATGAATTAATTGGGAGAGAATTGGAGGGAAATGTGACTCAAGTTGTCAAGGTGCATTCGGTTAGGTGACTGGGAGGAAGAAAGTTACCAAGTTACACTGGATAAGGTAACCCTAATTTCTTTTTGTGCACTATGGAATTCCATTGGGCTTATGCGTACAATGGTGAAATATGATTTTTTATACATTACATGGAATAGTTACGCATTGGTGGATGGATCATCGTGATAATATTATGGAATAGTGTGAGGTAAGGATCATGTTCTCCATTATGTTTCTCTGAAGCAATGCACCTACCAAGGTATGTGACTATGATGGGAAAGGTTCTCCCTCGTACCAATTTAATGAGTGTGAGAGGACCTGGAAGGTTAGGCCTAGAAACCTTGTCCTCTTCTCTATGGGTGAACAACTTCTCTTCTACCTTACAAGGTTATGCACGCACATGGTACGTCTATTCAGATTTGTGAGAACAGACAAGGAATTGGTAATAATTAATGGCATATATTTTTCAAACCTTTTAGTAGTGATCTTCTAGAACATCAATGAATGATGTTTTGTAGGTAGTCAAGGGCCTTACATTTGGGAGATAGTGCCAAGGCTGAGGACCTTGTGAAATATTTGTTAGGAGAACATGATTGGGGGGTACGCTTTGAAGAAGAAGAACCGGATGAAGTGTAGTCCGATTACGCCTTCCTAGGGAAGGAGAAAGGAAAGTTAGTATACATGATTAATGATGAGGAAGTGGAGGAATCAGATGTTGATCATACATAAGGTACATGCGAAGTCTTATATAGTGTGGATGAGAAGGCACACACCTACCATGAGCCTTTGAAGATGAAAAAGGTCAACATTGGAACATAAGCACAACCAAAGGAAGATATCATTGGGGATTACTAGATGGATCAAGAGGTTTCAAAGATAATTGAACTATTACATGATTTTCAGGATTTATTTCCATGTGGATATCATTAGTTGAAAGGATTTCATCACTCACTAGGAGAGATGTGGATTAAGTTGAAGTAAGGTGCATGCCCGATTAGGAAGAGACCTTACCGGATGAATCCTAATATGCGCGTCAAGGTGAAAGAAGAAATGTACAAGATGTTGGAGTCTAGGATCATTGATGCTATTGAATAATCTGAATGGGTTAGTCAAATGGTTATTAGTATCAAGAAAGATGGAAGAATACTGATATGTGTGGATTACATGGATTTAAATGTTACATGTGTAATAGAACCTTTTCCAACACCTTTTATGGAGGAAATTTTAGAAGGTGTAGTAGGGCGTGATATCTATTATTTTACAGATGTATTTTCAGGGTATCATCAGGTAAGGATTACAAAGGAGGACCAAGAAAAGACTACTTTCACCATTGAATGGGGAAGCTTTTCTTACACAATTATGCCATTTGAGCTTAAGAATGTGTCTACTGTATTTTCATGCATTATGGTGCAAGCGTTCCAGGATTTCATTCATAATTTTTACAAGTTTTCCTAGATGATTGGATAGTATATAGACTAGTGAAGGATCATTGTGAAAATTTGAGGTTGATGTTTTAGAGGTGCAAGTAGTTAAGTATCTCTCTGAACATTAAGAAATGTATTTTTGCTACTCCTTTTGGCATGTTGCTAGGTCATATTATTTGTAAGGAAGGTTTATTGGTGGATCTTGCCAAAGTTGATGTTATCTTGGGTTTAGAGGAGCCTACTAGTCAAAGTGTTGTGAGTGGATTCTAAGGGCATGTGGGTTATTACACGAAGTTCATCAAGGGCTATCCCAGGTTTGCTGCACCTTTGGAGGAATTGTTGAAGCATAAAGGAAGATTTCATTGGAATGAGAAATAGATGGCAATTGATATGCTAAAGGATAATCTTACTATTGTGCCCATTTTACGCTTTCCCTCTAGGGACAAACCTTTGCATGTACAAGTGGTTACATCAAGAATGGAGATTGGAGTAGTTCTGACACATCTTGGAGAAGGGTTGTTGATCACCCTTTATGTTTTACAAGTAGAAAGCTAACTTCAGCTGAACAAAATTACACAACAATGGAGCATGAAGCGTTATTTATGATTTATGCACTTCATAAGTTTAGGTAGTACTTGTTTTCTACTCCATTTATCTTCTATAAAGATCATATGAAACTGAAGTATTTGGTGAACAAGCATATTTTATAAGGCGTATATGTTTGTTAGGTCTTGTTATTTTAGGAGTTTGACTTTACGATTGTGGTGAAACTAGAGAAAATTAATTCAAGAACTGCCACCTTTCAAGAATTAATTCGGTGAGGACGAGCGGGGCATTGAGGAAACAATGTCGAATGCACAATTATTCGATTGTAGTGAGTGCACTATGATTTGGAAGATATTGCTATCATTTTACAAACCAAGTGAAGTGCTTTGTGGAATGACTAGTATAGAGAGAAAACAACTTGCAATTCACATTGTGCCTTATATGTTAATCAATGGAAATATTTACAAACTTGGTCTGGATGAGGTTTTGTGCTGGTGTGTGTTAGAGCATGAGTACATGGGTATTATGGAGGAATCTTATGGAGGGATTTTTTGTGTACAGTATGCAGGGAGAGCCACCGCGCACAAGATTTTGATAGCTAGTTTTTGGTGGGAGATATTATACAAAGACTGCATAGAATATGCCAAGGGTTGTGATAATTACCAATTCCTTGGGAAGCCTCAGCATAGAGATGAAATTCCATTGAGGCCTATAACAAGTGCATAACCTTTTGAGAAGTGGGAAATTGACTTCATGGGTCCTATTTCCCCACCAACGCATAGGACGTGTTCACACTATATTATTACTTGTATAGACTATCTTACAAGGTGGGTGAAGGCTGCGCCTATGAAGGATTGCATTGCAGCTACTGCAGCAAGGTTCCTTTGGAAGAACATCATAAGTAGGTATGGATGCCTATTGGGTTTAACAAGTGATAGGGGTAATCATTTCATGAATGAAACTATTAGAATATTGTTGGTAGAGTTTATGGTGGCTTGTCATAAGACTACTTCCTATCACCCGTAAGCTAATGGGACTGATGAAGCTTTCAAAAATATCAGTGATGTTGATGTTGGAAGGAAGGATTGGGATGATAAATTCTCTATTGTAATTTGGTCCTATAGAACAACATATAAGATGTTGAACAAAGCCACACCCTTTCAATTGGTGTTTTGCGTAGAGGCAGTGTTACTAGTCGAGTTTATGTTACCATCCCTGTATATTGCACGCGTAGGAGGATTGGTTTATGAGCAAGCAATTGAGGAGTGCATAGAAAAACTAATGCAATTAGATGAGAGGCGTGTTATAGCCCAATGGAGCCAGTGAATGGAGAAATCAAGATAGAAGGCTTGACATGATCAAAACATTAAGAAAAACAAACTTTAGGTTGGACAGATGGATCTTCTGTATGATTCCAAGTTTTTGCGCCACCCTGGAAAGTTCCAAGTGCATTGGTTGGGACCATACATTGTGACCTATATACTTGACTCAAGCACTTTCCAAATAGAGGCCTTGAATGGCACATGGTTGCTCGATTTCTCAAATGGGAGTAGGTTGAAGACCTACTATAAATAAGTCTTCTATGTGTTTGTAAATAAGGCAATGTTTCCATTTAGCTTAGGATTTCCCTTAATGAATTTTCCTTTATATGTGTTTCCCTTCATCATCGTTTTGTTGTCTTTGGTTTCTTTTTTCATGACACGTTTGCATGTTGGTATCCAATTACTATCTAAAGGGGTTTTTATGTATTCAGGGACCGCGTATTTGTTTATTATGGGGTGGAGATTGTAAAGAAGATCATCATTGAATAGTGTTGTAAGAAACAAGTGCTATGAGTGATGTGGATTGGTGGTCCAAGTAAGGAAATCAAAAGTGCGTAGGTTCAAAGGAGCACACTTAGTAGAAATGATTATCGAGATTGGTGTCAAAAGCTTTATAAAAACCACATACAATGATTAAATTGAAGAGAAACATGAGGTAGGTTATGAAAAGAACTTTGTAAAAGATGAAGAGGTATATATACTTTGGCACGGGGAGTGCACGTAAGATATTCTGCGGTCGAAGAAGTTTTACATGCCAGAAGGTTGTGGTAGTTTTGTGAAAGTTTGTGTGCGAAGGAAAAGCACTAGACAAAATGTGTGGGAGGATGGAATTGGAAAAATCTCACTTTAATGCGAATGTATGGTGGTAGATGGCATGGGAGTTAATGCAGGAAAAAGTAAAAATCTATAAATAGAAAGTCGAGGTAAGTTATTCTTTTTACCTTGCATTTTTTGTTGAAGAGTTCTTACAATCTAGGGCATCCTTGTGAAAGAATTTACGGAGAGTTACGTGCACAACAGAGATTTAACAGATTTGTGAACCATAGTGGAATAGAGTACATGGGTGTGCATGGAGGATATTTGTTTAGTGGATTCCCGTAGGTATTTACATTGTCTTATGGAAGGAGAGTTTTCTAGGTTAGGGTTTGCAAGAGCTAGGGCACGATTTTTGGAGGAATTTCACAAAGTGAAGCCGAGGGACTAAGCAATGTTGAATCAAGATGCAAGGAAGAACTTATAAGGACTTAAAAAGAAAAATGGCATCGAGGAAGGGATCAAACACATTTCCTAAGAAGGGCAAGGGAAAGGCCAAGGGAAAACCAGTCGCATCAATCAGTTTCAATGAAGAATGGTACGCAAAGATGTTGTACCTAGATGACATTCTATTGGGGATGGATTATGTGTCTCACGTACAAAATATGGCTATAAGTGATTATAACCATAGGATGACCACTGCTGAAAAAGAGATGGTGTTGGAGTTAGTTTGCTTGATAGGAGAAATGAAACAGGATGACAAACATGTGTATGATGACTTTGTGAAGACCACATTGAAGAAGGTTGGAATTTTACAACTCTATGAGTTGTCTGTTATGATAAAATATTATTATTATCCTAATTAATTATTCATTGCATATTAATAAATTTATTATTTATTATTTATATGTGTTATATTTAATTATATCTATCTATTTGTTTGTATTTGAACAATACGGGATGTCTTTGTTATATTGTTTTAATAATATAATTATTTGGTTGTATTTTTATGCTTCCCGAATGTAATATTGGAAGCATTTGTGAGTATTGTTTTACATGTGCAACATATTTCTTTTGTATACACATGACTGTACAATACCTATAAGTATTGCAGTCCTGCTATTGTAAATTGGTTGATTTTGATTAATATAATTTTTAGGCTTTTGTCCCTATTTACATTTGGTACCAGAGTGAATTAAAGCTCTTGGCAAGGTTGTAGAGGAAGAAGAATTCGTGGAGAAGAAATATGCTTCGTCGGAGAGCCAGTGTTGCCTCCAGCAGCTTCCCACATCTCCCTGCAATCCCACAACCTCCTATGTCAATTCTAGGTAAACGTAAAGAAATTTTTTTTTCCTTGGTGCCCTCTACACCAGGAAAATTTGCTATCTTGAAGCTGTTCATTTTCAAAATATTTTTAAAAATGTGTGTGTGTGTGTATATATATATATATATATTGCTACATTTGGTAGCTCTGTAGACTACATTTTTATATTGAGTGATTTGGAGATTATCACGGACCAAGCTAAGGTATTTTGGCTACAATTTGGACCCTACCATCCATACAAGCCCACGCAGTGACCTGCACACACCAAGCATACACAATGAATAGCAAGTAAACGGTGGCAACAATTTAAAAAAAAACCATGTTACTTGTGTTCAACACGGACCAAGTCACTTGTACACCGTTTGAAGACCGGCCCGAGCTGCTCCCACCGGTTTCTTTGCATCAAATAGATCTCAAACCATCCTCTAAACATAGTCACAACAAATTGAATTTGGATTACGCAGTCTCCAATGCAGAACTTGCACCTGCAAAAGAAAAATGACCTGAATAGGGTAAACAGAGGGATCTCCATCCTCCGGCCGAGTCATATCTCCACAGCGGCGAGTTGGGAGCTCCATCACTACGTCCTGACACAAGGAAAAAGTGGCCAAAACTCCAAGCTGACCTGAAAAAATCTAAGCTGACCTACACCAACAAAAACATGGCGGCCATTAGTAGCTGAGGAAAGTAGGTGTAAACAATTAAAAAAATAACCCCTACAAACAAAAAAAAAGCGGCGACATCCAAAAAGAAGGAGATACAAATAAAAACAAGGAAAGAAGAAAAAGGCACTTGAAGATCCATTTTTCACGCTAAATAAAAACCCTAAATTCACCTTCCACGCATGCAGCCACGTGGAGCTTCATTCAGATCGCTTCTTTCAAAAGTTAGTCGGTTTTACATTTGTTTAAATACAAATTCGTTCATTCTATATAACAAGTGCACAAGCGGCCAAGGTGGATAGACCAAATGACTTAGAAGTGGGAGGTGTGAGGTTCGAATCCCACCCCCAACTTACTATTTTGAATTTGGCGGCACCCCTAAATTTAGCGGAAAAGTCAAATTTAGTTATAACTAACTAAATTTAGTAGGGAAATCCCTAATTTAGGGTAATTTTTTTCTACCATTCAGCCTAGTTTTTTATTCTAGGAAACTTTTTCCAAAGGGGGATAGCTAAAAATTGCATTTTCAGCTTTTTTTGCAATTTTTTCAGTTTGGGTCATTTTGGGCTCCGGAGGCCACCAGGCCCATAAACAAAATTTGTTTTCCTGCCATTCAATTTTGTATAAATTTTTGAATGTAATTACATACTAGTTGTATATTGTACTAATTTTCAGGTTACCATAGTCAACTGTAAACTTTGTAACCGCTCAGAAACTAGCATAATTGTAATAAAAAAACAATAGCTAAAAATTGGTTGTGACACACTCACGAGATCCTAGATCTCATTCGCAGCGTTCAGTATATATGGTGCCTCTAGGAAGCACTTATGGGTAAATCCATCATGACTACTACTACACTTAACACCTAATATAGCTACAACAACACATCGTCATCTAGGCATCACCCCTATAAATCGATGGGGAGTAATAAGGTCACAGTGCACACACTATGAGCCATCCCATCCGTCTGTGAACGATTGCACAACATAAATCCATTGAGAAATTATCCAAGTATATAAAAAGTTACACGTGCGTATGAGTATATTTATTTTAGCCTATGTCAATAATCACATGACCCCATCAAGATCTTGTCTTAGTACCACGTATTGAATTCTTTCACGTATGTTAACACCTCTTTCATGTACCACTAGGGTATATAGAAAGGGCGAGATTCTTCCACGTACCGCCGGGTATATCGGAAGGGCACATATATAGAAAGGTTTGGTATATCAGAATGACGGTATATAGATTGGGAGACCTTATACCTGGAGTGATAAGAGCCAAAGCCTGTCGCTGATCTCTGCAAAATGGTCACCAATGCCCCCAATTTTTCTTCCCGGATTCACAATTACTCAGAGGAAACAACTATGTTGCATGGAAGAAATAAATTAAGACACAACTTGAGTTTGAAGAGATTTGGCCTACTTGTGAATGGTACTCTAACCAGATCAACTACTGATACAAAACAACAACGGTAGTTTGATAAAGTAGATCAGAAGGCCAAATTCATCATCTTGTTTGGAGTTCTGACGATGTGCAACCCCACATTCGAGATGCCAAAAAAACCAAAGAAGTGTGGGATAAGTTGAGCACGATATACGAAGCCAAGAATAATAATGTTATACTAAATTTGCAGAGTAAGTTATAAACATTAAAGTTTAAGCGAGAATGAAAAAATAGAAGCTTTCCTAAGAAGAATTTGTAGAATTTTGAGGGCTTCACTTCTAGCCCTGGGAGAACCAGTCATAGATGATGCTCTCATTCCCATTGATCTAAGAGCACTCCCCTCTTCTTACTACATTTTTTTCATAACACTAAATGTTTCAAATATGATAGTTAGTTTTGACAAATTGGTAAACTTACTGCAACAAGAGGAAGCAATGCACAATAAGGATGATGAAGAGGAGCAAGCACTTTCTTCACATCAAAAATGGAAAGGAAAAGGTAAAGGAAAACCTAATTCCTATCAAAAATCCCAAAATCAAAATCAGTATCAAGGGGATAGACAACAGAAGAAGCAATGTCCAATCTGCAAAAGAGGACATAACCTACAAGATTGTTGGTATAATACTTACAAGAAAGGTTCATCAAGCAACTCTGGACCTCCACAACAATCTCACAAGGGACATTCTAACTACAATCAAGGGTAAAAAAGGGGAACTTGAAAAGAAGACCCCATTAGGAAAGAAATATTGTTAAGCAACAAGAAAATTCAGATAATGAAGACTTCTTGTTCACTGCTCGATCAAGTGAACCATCCACATCATCGAGTGATGTCTAGTATGTTGATTCGGGAGCCACTCGACACATGACCAGAAAAAGATACTGGTTTATTTCAATGAGGGACACACCATTAAAAAATCATGTTTCATTGGGAGATGATTCTTCATATACAGTTCATGGGATTGGGAACATTTCTCTATCCCTTGGTTCACATAAATGTAGACTATCAGATGTCCTATATGTCCTTGGGTTGACTAAGAATCTTCTTTCAATCAGTCAACTCCTAGATCACAACCTAAATATTGAATTTGATAGTCAATCCGACAAGAAAACGTGTTTGATTCGAGACAAATCAAGAGGCTTGAAAATAATTACAAAAGGCTCCAATGTGGGACGCATGTTCCAACTTGATTTTGTTCACAGAGATGATCAAGCACTTGTGGCTAAGAACTCCACCTCAACATAGTTGTGGCATCAGAGATTTGGTCATGTAAGTTTCAAATATCTCAAAACACTTTGCCGACGTAATATGGTACATGGGCTACCATCTCTTCAGAAGGATACAGATAAGTGTCCTCACTACCTAGCAGGAAAACAACACAGAGCCTCTTTCTCGGAGGAGTACATTTTGAGCTCATGGTAAAATTGACCTGGTTCATACCAATATTTGTGGTCCGATGCAGCCAAGTCATTCTAGGTTCCAGTACTTCATGCTTTGTGTTGACGACTATTCAAGAAAAATGTGGATTTTCTATCTTCGCAAGAAAAGTGAAGCGTTTGAAACCTTCAAAAAGTTCAAAGTAGTAGTTGAGAATGAAACTGGTCATCACATCATAACTCTCCACTCAGATCGAGGGGGAATTCACCAATGATGAGTTTAGAGACTACCTACAAACTCACGGATTCGTCGACAAATGCCTCCACACACACCACAAAAAATCGTGTTGTTGAGAGAAGAAATCATACTATCATGGAAATGGTGTGATGCATGATCGATGATTCTAGACTTTCAAAGACATTCTGGGCAAAAGCAACAAAGACAACAATGTATTTGTTGAATAGAGCACCCACTATTGCTCTTGACGGAGTAACACCACAAGAAGCATGGTCAAAATGGAAACCATCTATTGCACACCTCAGAGTATTTGGGTGCAAAGCAAGCATGCACATACCCAAACAGAACAAAAAGAAATTGGACATGAAGTCACAAAAACTTGTCTTCATTGGGTATAGTGAAGAGACTCTTGGGTATAGATTGATGGATCCTAAGACCAGAAAATTCTACACCAGCAGAGATGTTGAGTTTTTTGAGAAGAAGGAAGCAGAGACTCCTCCTCCAGACTCACAAGATGTAGATTTTTCACTTGTTGTAAAAATTGAAGTTGATGTTCCCTCAAAAGATGAAAGTGATGATGGGGATGATGGTGTTGATCAAATAGAACCATGACCCATAGGAATAGTTCAGTGTATGCCTAAATGGTGTACAAGTACATTACGAGATGCAAGAATGGATGCTCCACCGGATACATCCACCCCTAGACCACGGACTTGCAGTCAATCAAGAGAAGAAGTTAACTTTGCTTTGATTAGTAAAGTTATTGAATCGAGATGAGCCCTGACAATCTAAGAAGCCCTACATTCAAAGTCTTGGAAAGATGCCATGGAGTCTGAATATCAATTAGTGATGAAGAATAACACTTGGCAACTTTGTCGATCTTCCACTAGGAAGAAACCTATTGGATGCAGATGGATATTTAAAACAAAGTAAAAAGTAGATGGGACAATGGACAAGTATAAAGCAAGACTTGTAGCAAAGGGGTATGCACAAACAAAAGGTATTGAATATGCGGAGACATTTTCTCCCATAGCTAAGATCAAAACGATCAGGATGATATTTGCTCTAGCTACTTAGTTTGGATGAAAAGTCCACCAAATGGATGTAAATAGTGCCTTCCTAAATGGAGAATTACAAGAAGAAGTCTATATGACTCAACCTAAGGGATATGTTGTACCTAGTCAAGAAGCAAAGGTATGCAGACTCAGGAAATCTCTATATGGCCTAAAATAGGCACCCCGGGCATTGTACATCAAGATTGATGAGCATCTCGTATAACATGGATTTGTTGAAATCCATACGATCCCAATCTTTACCTCAAAAAACAAGGGGGAAGATTATGATTATCGTTGTCTATGTCGATGATCTATTCATCATCACCGGAAGTTCGAGTGAGGATGATAGATGCAATGAAGAAAGATCTTAATCGGTTGTTCGACATGACCAATCTTGCATATGATGCACTATTTTCTTAGATTGGAAGAGTGGCGAGAAAGAAATCATATTTTTGTTTCTCGATGAAATATACCAAGACTACGCTTGAGAAATTCAGGATGATGGATTGCACACTAATTGTTAAACCTATGGAGAATAGATTACAGTTATCTCATCCAGATCCATCTCCTGAGGTAAGTGCCACTCTCTATCGGTAGCTGATCGGGAGTCTCATTTACCTGACCTACACTAGACTAGATATCTGCTTTGTAGTGAGCTATTTATCCAAGTTTATGCAGAACCCAAAGTTTGTATTTGGAAAGCAGAAAAGGTGCATTTTGAGATATCTCAAAGGATCAATGGATCTTGGTCTAGAATACAAGAAGAACGACAACTTCTTCTTGATTAGATATTCGGATTCAGATCATGCAGGTAACATTGATGATAGAAAATCCACTTCTAGATTTGTATTCTTTATGGGATCTAGAGCAATATCTTGGGGAAGCAAGAAACAACACTTCATCTCTCGCTCTTCCATAGAAGCCGAGCATCGTTCTGCAGAGAAGTTGTCTGTGAAGCGATATGGCTATGTCGCATACTAGAAGGACTTGGAATACCACAAGAAAAACCAACCACCATGTATGTTGACAATGAAGGTGTTCTCAAACTTGTTCGCAATCTAGTTTTTCATGAGAGAACAAAGCACATTGAGGTACAGGTTCATTTCATATGTGAACATGTGTTGAAGCACAACATCCAACTTCAATTTTGTCCAACAGCTAACAATGAGCAAATATCTTCATGAAGTCACTTGCACGTGACAAGTTTGAGTTGTTTAGGGAGTTCCTCTCCTCATCCCTTGAGGCAATGCAAAATTAAGGGGGGGAATGTTAGGATAAAATATTATTATTATCCTAATTAATTATGCATTACATATTAATAAATTTATTTTTATTAATTATATGGTTATATTTAATTATAACCATCTATTTGTTTGTATTTGAACAATACGGGATGTTGTTATATTGTTTTAACAATATAATTGTTTGGTTGTATTTTTATGCTTCCCGATGTAATATTGGAAGAAGTTGTGACTATTGTTTTACCTATGCAACATATTTCTTTTTTCTGCACATGATTGTACAATACCTATAAGTATTGCAGTCCTGCTATTGTAAATTGGTTGATTCTTATTAATATAATTTTCAGGCTTCCATCCCTATTTACATTGTCATATTTTAGTAAACCCAAAAGGTTATACTAGTGGTTGATGTCGTGCGTACATGAATATTATTTATACTTCACATGAAGGATAATGTACTTACTACCCAGTTGATCTCCAAGTACACTGGACTTATCTACACAGGAGAGTCACTAGATGATGAATTGGGTGACAAATACTATGTGAAGGAAACAACTACGGAATATGAGTATAAGAAAGGCTCACACTACTTTGATATCAACAAGATAACCAACCTAGTCATGAAGATGGTCGCGCACTTGCTGACCAAGTTGAATGGACAAGAGTGTTGGATGCAAGTAAACAAGAGATGGTTGAACATTTATAGGAAGATTTCAGAGGGAATGGTCTACAACCTCTTGGACTTCATTACAGAGGATATCATAGATGTGGTGTGTGATAGGGATAAGATAATGTATGGTAACTTCCTTCTTACAATTATATTTTCAGATATTTCTTGTTCCCGATGGGCTGAATAGTTATGTCTAGGAGTACCCTGATGAGGACCCTTCCCCTGCCAAAAGGTTCAAAGCATACACTTGTGATAAATTGACTATTGCATATAAGGTGCACTTGGAGAAGTGGTATAAGCAGATGCATGATGCATTTGGGGTAGAATGGAGAATCCTTGAATAACTTTCGGCTTGGTGTATGGTGAGGTTGAGTTCATTGTATACCAAGACTAAATCAAGGTTAGGATAAATGAGATGCAAAAATTCAAATGTAGTGATGATGGAAGGGAGTTGTTGTTCAGGTGTGTATTGCTAAAGAAGGACTTCTCGGGAAGATAGTTAAGCATTTAGGGAAATGGGGTTTGAATCTAGGATCTCTATGAGACTTGATCCCCATTGTTTAATAAATGATTCCTTGATGGATCAAGAATTTTTGATGTGGCAGATTAACTGCTAGGAGAGTGTGGGGGTTCTTAATCATGTGTTGGTGGAGGTGATAAAGATACTCAATGTTGGCCAATTAGACACATGGCATAGTCAATGGTTTGAATATTTTCTAAAGATTGTTGGAAATGTTCCGCCATATTTTTTAGATTTTTTTTATGCAATTTTTTTTGGGTTAGTACCATGAAAATAAACAATCACTAGAATGAAAAATAAATCTAGAGAATTGATTACAATGAGATAAGCAAGCCACACAAGATAACTATTATTATTTTGATTAAATTAGAAAGAATGAAATGTGAAAATTAGTGTTATGATCTCCTATGAAATTGCAATCTCTTTTTGGTTTTAGGTAATTTTAAAGGTTGGAGTGCTTGATATACCTAAAGGTAGGTGAGGCCTAAATTTGTGTTGGTGTCAATATGAGGAATGGTATTGAGCCATATCCTCTCACTTCACGGTCACACAATGATAAGGGTGTCAGGTGCTTACCCAATATACCACCCACGATCCTATTTATACTCATCCAGAACCTCGAGTTGGCTTATCCTCTTGGTGTTAAAATCCAAGTAGGTCCACTGGATAGGATTGTTTTGATATAGATTGTGTTACATGTGGTTTGGAACTCGTATTAATATTTGTGTGAGGGAAATTAAGTGAATGTAATCTGTTAACTACCTAATTATATTATATGATTAGAAAAATATGAAGGGTTCATCTTAAGTCCCAAAAATAAATATTAACTCGATGATTACATCAGACAAGTGTGATGTGAAGAAAGGAAAATAACCAAGAGAAGATACCTGTAATTACTTTTGATTTTTTATTTTCCTAAAAAATTACATTTGATTTTGTAGAAACAGGTGCTCCAGAGGGGAAAAACTTGCAATAGTTAGATGAAAACAAGGAACAAAATAGAAAACACAATCCTAAAGGTAAATTGATTGAGTAACCAAAAACAAACCACATAGATCATCGGTGATTTGAAGGAACCGTGGGTGATTCACCAAAATCACTGGAAATTCTATAGAATTGTTAATAATTATAGAGAAAACAACCCCAAAAATATTATGAGTTAATTTTAATGGAAAAATAAGGGGATTAGGATCCCATCTAGATTTCAGGGCGTGTCGAGAATGTATTATCTAGATTTTAGGTCTATCTCCAAGTGAAGAGAAAATGTAAATAGTGCAATAAAAAAGAGACTTGCAACTAAATAAAAATATTAGAAAAAATGGGATGATGAGTTGCTCAATAAAGGTTGACTCTAGGAATCTAAAGGGACTTCATTGGACCATGTCAACTCATTTTGATATAATTAAGTGAGTCGATAATAATGATAAGATAAAAATGATTAAAAAAGGATGGAAGTTAAAATTGAAGGTGAAAAATTAGATCATATTCCGCTTTGTAGTTTTCTCAAGATAAGGTGGTGGCAATCTAGATAGATTCAAACTAATCATAGTAGTAGTCCCCGGTTTCTTGTTGGATTTTGTTGAGGAACTCAAGTTGATTCTCAATGTCTCGATGTACGGAGTGAATTTGATAGTGCACAAAGTGAGCTCATGGAGAATGTCAAATTGTTCCCACACAAATGGTTGTTGAATGATCAGGAGATCATAGATGTTTGTGATCGAATGTGATTGACCTAGAATAGTCATCTATAATAGAGACATGCTTGTAATAGACAAGTTAAATCTAGGAATATAGATGAAAATTGAATCTATGATTTGATTAAAAAAATCTAATGGAAAAAAATTGTAGGTGATTCAAAGGAATCTTTGGTGATTTAGGATAATTGTGGGTGATTCACATGAATCGTGGGTGAGTCATGAGAGTCATTGGTGATCTCTATGAAAAAACTAATTTTCTTGAAAAAAGGAAAAGTGGTGTAAATAGATATCTAAATTGATTATTTTGTGAATGTTATGAGATAAGGACAATGATAAATTAAGTGAAGATTACCTTGTAGTGAAAAACAAGTTGTGGGATGTCTGTAAAGGATGGTTGAATTGATGATGTTGATTGATGGTTACTTGGAGAGATTATTGAAGACTTTGATGCACAAATTGATGTGTTATAGCTCCTTGAGGAGATCTAATGTTGTAGTTGGGCTTGAATATTTCTCGAGTGGCGAGATTCATTATTTGGCTTGAGGGAAAAAATTCACATACGTCCAAAATATTTCAGAAGATCCCCAAAGTAGGAGTTTGAGCTCATGTTTAAAATCATTGACAATTTGTTAGAATCCTTAGCGATCTAGGAAATTTAGGGGAGGGTGTTTGGAAGTGGTTTAAACCACCTTCAAAATGGAATTTTCAGGTACAAGGATGAGGTAAAATGGTAAGGGAATATGTTAGGTAAGTTTGGGAGGTTAGGAAATTAGCATGATATAGGTTAGGAATGGTTAGGGATGCTTGGGTAGTTTTGGGTAAGTAAATATTATATACGCTGGGGGTAAAAATAGATTTTATGGGGTGAGGAAGATGATTTGAATAATATTTATAGTGATAGGTTTTGATATCTTGTAATGTGTATGTAGGGAGTAGGTAGATGATAAAAACATGGCATGTACAGATACATCTTCGTGAGCCACACCCATAACTCCATAAGATACAAAAATGCAGCTATGTGTTTATCAAGATGTTTCTTTCCATCACCATTGAACTTTGGGAAATTCTTACACAAACCATGTGGAAATTCATGCAGCGGTTGGGCCAATGTAAGAGGACCAATACGTGGGCCCTAAGGGAACAAAGGTTGTGGTGCATTCATCCTTCAAATTATTTAATTATGGGAATCTAAGTGTCACTCAAAAATGGTTTTCTATAGGTAGTTGGCATGTCTTGCTCTTATAGAACACAATTCCTATGCATGGGTGATGAACTACTTGCACATTCATAGGAATGTCTTTCCAATGGTGGGATATTTAAGTTGTGTTGCTACAAAAATTCAAAAATAGGATCCACTTCTCCTCCGGCTCGACTAGTGTGAGTAAACACCCTTCTTACTTGCTTTAATATGGGAAGAAATCAATAGAAAAAAGCAAATATGGAGTCGCCAATAGTATAATAAAGTTAGTCTTACTTTTTTGTATCCCCAATAGAGTCATGAAGAAATGTTGGTTGGATTTTTTGTTGAAGACAAAATATGAGGTTTAACCACATTACATGGGACAAAGTCCCTCCTCGGATAAAGGGAAGGTGTCATATTTATTACTAATCTAACCACACCAAAGAATATTTACAATATTTACACTAATCTAACCATCGGGGTTTACATCTCATCCCAGTAGATTTATTCTTTATAGAAAGGAAGGTGAATTAAAATGGAAGAGAGGGAATGACTATATAAAATTAGAAGTGTGAGAAGAGAATGGGTAGAAATGTGCTTAATATTAGGAAAATGCATATCCAAATATATTAACATGAGATTAAATAGTAATAATGTGTTAAAGATATAATAAAAAATATAGTATAATTTAAATAAACATTTAACACATTGAACATAAGAACAATACCTTAAATCAAGAAGATAACAACACAACACATAGTTTGTAATATATACCTCTTATATTCCTTAACAACTAGATTGAAAATACAAAGTTTTTCTCTATTTCAACTCCAAAATATATATTTTTGTTACAAAAATATCCAACCCTTTACAATTCCATAGAATTTTACATTTATAGGGAGGGGGAGGAGAGAAAAGGGGTAACAATTTGGATTGTATGCTAAAAATAGAAAATAGACATTAATAGTTCATTTGACTAGTTCTCAAAAAATGACCCAGTCAATATGCAAATCACAAATATGTTCCAACATCCCAAAAATTAACATGTATAATGCAAAAAGGAAATTATGTGACCAAGTAGTAAATCAAATTTATATTTTTCTTCTTCAAGCTTAGGTTGTTTCTACTGAAATTCCTAGAATTTTTGAATCATATCTTGTGTTGATTTTTCATTAGGTCCACAGAATATCGATATAACACATCACATGTTTTAAACATGTTACACATCTTCCCAGTAATATTTTTATCATTTTTGATGAATTTGGAAAAGTTGTTCATAACATTTTCACATAAGATTAACTTTTTAATGGCTCACAATCCAAAATATTCATCAATTGAAGACTCTTTTTCAACCAAGTCCTTGAACTTTCTCAAGATATCATCAGCGTGTAGAATATTCAATCCATCATCCAAAACATTTTTTATGAGCTTGGTGAGTTCATCATCAATGTTGTTGGTGGCATCAACTGCTTCCTCCTTGGACTATTGAAGCTTTTCACAAGCTTCCTAAGGGATCTTGACTCAGAATTCGATGGATTTACAAAAATCAAAATACTTGTCCCTATCATCCAAAAATCCTCTAAGAAAGATATCAGAACTAACTTTCTTAAGCTTTCTTAGAGCTTCCAATGTCAATTTCCAATTACCACTCTCTTCCATGAGTTCATTCTTCAACTTATCCACATCCAACCTTTATTTCTTAATGTCATTATCAATATCCATAAGATATTTGATTATATTTTTTCCTTGAGTAAGGAGATGTTGTATCCAGCTGTCTACCGCCCTACCTTATTAACCAAAATTTTCCATTTTGGGAACAAAGGAGAAATAAAAAATAATTAGAGTAGGAGAAGGGATATGGATCTGAGTGGTCTTTGAGAGTTTAATTAGAATGGTTGTGAATTGTTTTACTTTTTTTCATCTCATATTTTAAAGATATTTTCCATTGTTGTTTGCACATATTGTTGTACACATTCAGTAGTAACCTTTCCAAGTTACACCTTAGTGATTTGATACTCAAAAGTTGTGATGTCTTCCTAGTTTCATAATGGTGCAAAACACAAAGTAAACTTGGGGATTCCTTCATAATGGTGCAAAACTGCATTTCTCCTTAGAAAAATAGGGATGTTTTAAATTGGGCATGAACAAAGGTATGGAAGAGAGTGTGCAAGAGTATGATGTGTGTTTCAAGACTCTCTTGTAAAAGTTATCTTATGACATCCATCCATCCCTACATAGTCAATGGTTTTTGGGGGCTTGATCATGCCATTTTGGTGAGCACTTTCACATAATACTTTTACGATCCGTGTGAGGCCTTGAAGATGCTCTACATGCTAAGGCCATCGAAGCAGCATACTCGGAGAGATTCTCTTTTTGGAGGATCAGATTGCTTCCATGGTGAAACAACTTGAGAAGTTATCTACAAATTCAACGCATGATACCCATAGTGGAATTTAGTGTACAGACTGTGAAGTAGAAGGACCAACCAAGGATAGTTTCCCTCAGAAGTTGGTGTGCACCATGTCATTAGATTTTGAAATTTTTCATAGAGATCATGATCTAAGTAGATGTATTTTGTTACAAGGTGTGCTTTGTAAGAATGTGTCATGTTATTCTAAGATTTGTATGTGTACCACCCATGACACCAAGTATTGTAGATTGATAGACCAGATCCATGATGTCATTGATATTAGTGTGCACCAGATCAACATTGCGAAAAATTCTAAGGATGAGGGTCATCAATATGAAGGGTGCACAGATGGTAGAGGAAGAGGATTTTGCAGAGGATTTAGAGGTCGTAATGGCCTTGGTGGAGGAATAACTAAATTTCCCAATGGAAATTGTTTTAAGTGTGGATCTATAGAGCATTATAAACGCGAGTGCCTAAACTTGTTGTAGTTCTCATGGTGTGGAAAGAAGCATAAGTATGAAGAGTTCCCTAAGTTGTACGAATGCATGATTCAGATTCACAAAAAGTAGGACAAGGGCACAGGGATGGTTATTTTAAAGTGCACTAATCCGCTATACATCCCTAAGGTGATGTCCAATGTAGAGTTAGAATGTGCATTACTAACAACATGTGTTGAGTTTGCACGTGTGAGGGAGATGCCGAAGTAGAGGCCTGTCATTACAAGAGAAGAAGTGTTGCATGGGAAGTACCCTGATCCTACTTACTCGAAGGAGGTGTACCAAGATCCTATGGAGGTGATTAGAATTCTACAAGGAGAGATTCAATGTTTTAAGGAGCAGTCACAGAATCTAGAGTAAGAAAAGAGTGTTGAAACTCCTAAGAAGGATGTTGATGATATAAAAGAGGTGTGTAAGATGTTACACCAGAAAATATCACTCCTCTTTGGGAGACCGATTTAGAGAAAAGGTACCACACACGGAAGTGGGCACGAGAGGAAAATCTTGCATGTTTACTTACCCCCTCATAGTTTGGACTATGACAAGGAGATCACATTGAATGCGGTAGTGGATGGATGGCTCTTGAGTAACATTTTGATCAACATGGGTGTGGAATTTAATGTCCTCACCTTAGATACGTGAAATCAGATGGGGAGATAACCATTACAACCATCCTCAAATGTGTTGTACATGATAAATAAGACTAAGGCTACTCCACTTAGAGTTTTGAAGAATCCTTCCATAGTTATTCGAGTCAAGTTTGTTGGGGACATTGAAGTCTTGGCAATTGTCGAGGTAGATATCTTCTCAGCGCTACTTGGGTGCCCTTGGTGCTATAGGAACAATGCTAATCTACACTTCAATAAAGGCTACATCATTTGTGAGAATAAGGAGGAGCACGTGATCATTCAATTGACATATGGTAGGTCTTTTCCTTATATAGAACCCTTGGGAGAAGAAGATTTAAATAAGATATATGTGTGCACCATCAGAGACCCAAAGTTTATTCAACCATCGGGAGAAGGGTTCATTCAATGGGATGATGCTCAATCCATGAGTGATAAAACCAATGTTGCTTGTGACAATTGGGTGCATGGAACATATGAATTAATTGTGAAAGAATTAGATCAAAATGTGACTCGAGTTTTCGAGGTGCGCTCGGTTAGGTGATTGGGAGGAAGACAATTACCAAGTTACACTGGATAAGGTAACCCTAATGTATTTTTGTGCGCTATGGAATTCCATTGGACTTATGTAGTAGAACGATGAAATATGCTTTTTTATACATTACATGGAATAGTTGTGCATTGGTGGATGGATCATCATGATAATATTATGGAATGGTGTGAGGTAAGGATCACGTTCTCCATTATGTTTCTCCAAAGCAATGCACCTACCAAGGTATGTGACTATGATGGGAAAGGTTCTACCTCGTACCAATTTAATGAGTGTGAGAGGACCTAGAATGAAGGCCTAGAAACCTTGTCCCCTTCTCTATGGGTGCACAATTTCTATTCCACCTTGCAAGGTTATGCGCGCACATGGTACGTCTATTCAGATTTGTGACAACAGATAGGGAATTGGCAATAATTGACGGCAGATATTTTTCAAACCTTTTAGTATTGATCTTCTAGACCATCAGTGAATGATGTTTTGCAGGTAGTCAAGGGCCTTACATTAGGAGATAGTGCCAAGGCTGAGGACCTTGTGAAATATTTGTTAGGAGAACATGATTTGGGGGTGCGCTTTGAAGAAGAAGAACCGGATGAAGTGTAGTTTTATCGCCTTCCTAGGGAAGGAGAAAGGAAAGTTAGTATACATGATTAATGATGAGGACGTGGAGGAATTAGATGTTGATCATACATAAGGTACAAGCGAAGTCTTATACATGTGTGGATGAGAAGGGACACACCTACCATGAGCCTTTGAAGACAAAAAGGTCAACATTGGAACATAAACAAAACCAAAGGAAGCTATCATTGGGGATTACTAGATGGATCAAGAGCTTTCAAAATAATTGAACTATTACACGATTTTCAGGATTTATTTCCATGTGGATATCATTAATTGGAAATATTTCATCACTCAATAGGAGAGACGTGGATTAAGTTAAAGTAAGGTGTGTGCCTGATTAGAAAGAGACCTTACCAGATGAATCCTAATATGCACGTCAAGGTGAAAGAAGAAATGTATAAGATGTTTGAGTCCTGGGATCATTTATGCTATCAATAATGTGAATGGGTTAGTAAAATGGTTATTAGTATCAAGAAGGATGGAAGAATACTAATATGTGTGGATTACATGGATTTAAATGTTACATGTGTAATAGAACCTTTTCCAACACCTTTTATGGAGGAAATTTTAGAAGGTGTAGTGGGGCGCGATATCTATTCTTTTACAGATGTATTTTCAGGGTATCATCAGGTAAGGATTACAAAGTAGGACCAAGAAAAGACTACTTTCACCACTGAATGGGGAAGCTTTTCTTACACAATTATGCCATTTGAGCTTAAGAATGTGTCTACTGTATTTTCGTGCATTATGGTGCAAGAGTTCCAGGATTTCATTCATAATTTTTTACAAGTTTTCCTAGATGATTGGATAGTATATAGACTAGTGAAGGATCATTGTGAAAATCTGAGGTTGATATTTTAGAGAGTGCGCAGTTGTTAAGTATCTTTCGAACATTAAAGAATGTGTTTTTGCTACTCCTTTTGGCATGTTGCTAGGTCATATTATTTATAAGGAAGGTTTATTGGTGGATCCTTCCAAAGTTGATGTTATATTGGGTTTAGAGGAGCCTACTAGTCAAAGTGTTGTGAGTGGATTCTAAGGGCATGCGGGGTATTACAGGAAGTTCATCAAGGGCTATTCCAGGATTGCTACACCTTTGGAGGAATTGTTGAAGCATAAAGGAAGATTTCATTGGAATGAGAAACATATGGCATTTGATACGCTAAAGGATAATCTTACTATTGTGCCCATTTTACGTTTTCCCTCTAGGGACAAACCTTTACATGTACACATGGTTACGTTAGGAATGGAGATTGGAGTGGTTCTGACACATCCTGGAGAAGGGGTTGTTGATCACCCTTTGTGTTTTACAAGTAGAAAGCTAACTTCAGCTGAACAAAATTACACAACAATGGAGCGTGAAGCGTTATCTATGATTTATGCACTGCATAAGTTTAGGCAGTACTTGTTCGCTACTCCGTTTATCTTCTATAAAGATCATATGGAACTGAAGTATTTGGTGAACAAGCCTATTTTATAAGGGTGTATATGTTGTTAGGTCTTGTTATTTTAGGAGTTTGACTTTACAGTTGTGGTGAAACTAGAGAAAATTAATTCAGGACCTGGCCACCTTTCAAGAATTAATTCAGGTGAGGATGCACAGGGCATTGAGGAAACAATGTCGAATGCACAATTATTCAGATTGTAGTGTGTGCACTATGATTTGGAAGATATTGCTATCATTTTACAAACCGGTGTGGTGCTTGGTGGAATGAATAGTATAGAGAGAAAACAACTTGCAATTCACGTTGTGCCTTATATGTTAATTAGTGGACATCTTTACAAACTTGGTCGGGATGAGGTTTTGTGCTGGTGTGTGTTAGAGCATGAGTACATGGGTATTATGGAGGAATCTCATGGAGGGATTACTGGCATACACTATGTAGGGAGATCCACTGTGCACAAGATTTTGATAGCTAGTTTTTGGTGGGAGACATTGTACAAAGATTGCACAGAATATGCCAAGGGCTGTGATAATTACCAATGCCTTGGGAAGCCTCTACATAGAGATGAAATGCCATTGATGCCTATAGCAAGTGTAGAACCTTTTGAGAAGTGGGAAATTGACTTCATGGGTCCTTTTTCCCCATCATCGCATAGGACATGTTCACACTATATTATTACTTGTATAGACTATCTTATAAGGTGGGTGAACCCCGCGCCTATGAAGGATTGCATTGCATCTTGCATGCGCAACAAGGTTCCTTTGGAAGAACATCATAAGTAGGTAAGGATGCCTATTGGGTTTAACAAGTGATAGGGGTAATCATTTCATGAATGAAACTATTAGAATATTGTTGGTAGACTTTATGGTGGCTTGTCATAAGAATACTCCCTATCACCCGCAAGATAATGGGATTGATGAGCCACACATTGAAAAATACTCTGATGTGAAGTTTTAAAAATATTTTGAGCCACACGTGAAAAATATATCGGTGATGTCAAGGAAGGAAGGGTTGGTATGATAAAGTCCCTATTGTAATAGAGGCCTTGAATGGCACATGGTTGCTCGGTTTCTCAAATGGGAGTAGGTTGAAGACTTATTATAAATAATTCTTCCGTGTTTGTAAATAAGGCAATGTTTCCATTTAGCTTAGGATTTCCCTTAATGAATTTTCCTTTATGTGTGTTTTCCTTCATCGTCATTTTGTTGTCTTTGGTTTCTTTTTTCATGACACATTTACATGTCAATAGCCTTTACTATCTAAAGGGGTTTTTATGCATAAAGGACCATGCATTTGTTTATTATGGGGTGGAGATTGTAAAGAAGAGCATCAGA
Organism: Taxus wallichiana var. yunnanensis; assembly: GCA_018340775.1. Taxonomy (NCBI): domain Eukaryota; kingdom Viridiplantae; phylum Streptophyta; class Pinopsida; order Cupressales; family Taxaceae; genus Taxus; species Taxus wallichiana. Next base: position 355,637,135 of record CM031234.1, read on the forward strand.
TAATAGTGTTGTAAGAAACAAGTGCTAGGAGTGATGTGGATTGGTGGTCCAAGTAAGGAAATCAAAAGTGTGTAGGTTCAAAGGAGTGCACTTAGTAGAAATGATTATCGAGATTAGTGTCAAAATCTTTATAAAAAGCACATATAATGATAAAAGTGAAGAGAAACATGCGGTAGGTTATGACAAGAACTTGGTAAAATATAAAGAGGTAAATATACTTTAGCACAGGGAGTGCACATAAGATAGTCTGCATGGTCGAAGAAGTTTTACATGCCGAAAGGTTGTGGTAGTTTTGTGAAAGTTTGTGTGTGAAGGAAAAGCACTAGAAAAAACGTGTGGGAGGATGGAATTGGAAAAGTCTCACTTTAATGTGAATGTATGGTGGTAGATGGCATGGGAGTTAATGCAAAAAAGTAAAAATCTATCAATAGAAAGTCGGGTAAGTTATTCTTTTTACCTTGCATTTTTTGTTGAAGAGTTATTACAAACTAGGGCATCCTTGCGAAAGAATTTACGGAGAGTTGCGTGCACAACAGAGATTTAACGGATTTGTGAAACATAGTGGAACAAAGTACATGGGTGTGCGTGGAGGATATTTGTTTGGTGGATTCCCACAGTATTTACATTGTCTTATGGAAGGAGAGTTTTCCAGGTTAAGGTTTGCAAGAGCTAGGGCACGATTTTGGAGGAATTTCACAAAGTGAAGCCGAGGGACTAAGCAATGTTGAATCAAGATGCAAGAAAGAACTTATAAGGACTTAATGAGAAAAATGGCATCAAGGAAGGGATCAAACACATTTCCTAAGAAGGGCAAGGGAAAGGCCAAGGGAAAACTAGTCGCATCAATCAGTTTAAATGAAGAATGGTACGTAAAGATGTTGTACCTAGATGACATTCTATTGGGGATGGATTATGTGTCTCACGTACGAAATATGGCTATAAGTGATTATAACCATAGGACGACCACCGCTGAAAAAGAGATGGTGTTGGAGTTAGTTCGCTTGATAGGAGAAATGAAACAGGATGACAAACATGTGTATGATGACTCTGTGAAGACCACATTGAAGAAGGTTGGACTTTTGCAACTCTATGAGTTGTTTGTTAGGATAAAATATTATTATTATCCTAATTAATTATGCATTGCATATTAATAAATTTATTATTTATTAATTGTATGGTTATATTTAATTATATCCATCTATTTGTTTGTATTTGAACAATACGGGATGTTGTTATATTGTTTTAACAATATAATTGTTTGGTTGTATTTTTATGCTTCCTGATGTAATATTGGAAGCAGTTGTGAGTATTGTTTTACCTGTGCAACATATTTCTTTTGTCTGCACATGACTGTACAATACCTATAAGTATTGCAGTCCTGCTATTGTAAATTGGTTGATTCTGATTAATATAATTTTCAGGCTTCCGTCCCTATTTCCATTTGATACTAGAGCGAATTAAAGCTCCTAGCAAGGTTATATAAGGTTACAGAGGAAGAAGAATTTTTGGAGAAGAAATATGCTTCGTCGGAGAGCCAATGCTACCTCTAGCATCTTCCCATCTCGTTGCAATCCCACAACCTCCTATGTTAATTACGGATAAACGTAAAGAATTTTTTTTTCCTTGGTGCTGTTTACACCAAGAAAATTTGCTATCTTGGAAGTTGTTCATTTTCAAGATATTTTTAAAAAAAATGTATATATATATATGCTACATTTGGTAGCTCAGACTCGCATTTTTGTATTGAGTGATTTGGAGATTATCATGGACCAAGCTAAGGTCTTTTGGATACAATTTGGACCCCGCTATCCATACAAGCCCATGTCAGTAACTCCGAACACACCAAGCATACACAACGACTAGCAAGTAAATAGTGGTAACAATTTTTTTAAAAAAGTCGTGTTACTTGTGTTTAACATGGACCAAGTCACCTCCACACCGTTTGAAGACCGACACGAGCTGATCCCACCAGTTTCTTTGCATCAAATAGATCTCGAACCATCCTCCAAACGTAGTCACAAAAAATTTAACGTGGATTGAATAGTCTCAATGTAGAACTTGCACCTGCAAAAGAAAAACGACCTAAACAGGGTAAACAGAGGGATCTCCGTCCGCCAGCCGAGTCAGATCTCCACAGTGGCGAGTTGGGAACTCCATCACTACGTCCTGCACAAGGACAAATCAGCCAAAACTCCAACCCGACGTACAAAACTCTAAGCCTACCTGCACCAATAGAAATGTGGTGGCCATTAGCAGCTGAGGAAAGTAGGTGTAAACAATTAGAAAAATAACACCTGCAAACAAAAAAAGTGGCGGCAAAATCCAAGAAGAAGGAGATACAAATAAAAAAAAGGAAAAAAGATAAAGGCACTTGAAGATCCATTTTTCACACCAAAGAAAAAACCTAAATTCACCTTCCACGCATGCAACCATGTGGAGCTTCATTCAGATCACTTCTTGTAAAAGGTTAGTCGGTTTTACATTTGTTGAAATACAAATTCGTTCATTCTATATAACAAGTGCACAAGCGGCCAAGGTGGATAGACCAAATGACTTAGAAGTGGGAGGTGTGAGGTTCGAATCCCACCCACAACTTACTATTTTGAATTTGGTGGAAAATTTGGCAAAGACTCCCCTAAATTTAGTGGAAAAGTCAAATTTAGTTATAATTAACTAAATTTAGTAGGGAAATCCCTAATTTAGGGTAAATTTTTTTTTCCTACCATTCAGCTATTTTTTTTATTTCGAAACTTTTTCCAAAGGGGGGATAGCTAAAAATTTCATTTTTAGCTATTTTTTTTGCAATTTTTTTTTTGTTTGGGTCATTTTGGGTCTCTGAGGCAACCAGGCCCGCAAACAAAATTTGTTTTCCTACCATTCAATTTTGTATAAATTTTTGAATGTAATTACATACTATTATATATTGTACTAATTTGTAGGTTGCGATAGTCAAATGCAAACTTTGTAACCGCTCAGAAACTATAAGAATTGTAATAAAAATAGCAGCTAAAAATTGGTTCTAAAACACTCACGAGATCCTAGATCTCATTCATAGCGTTCGTTATATACGATGCCTCTAGGAAGCACTTACGGGTAAAGCTATCGCGACTACTACTACACTTAATGCCTAATATAGATGCAACAATGTCGTGCAGGCGTCATCCCTATAAATCGATGGGGAGTAATAAGGTCGCAGTGCACACACTACGAGCCATCCCATCCGCCTGTGAACAATTACACGACATAAATCTAGATTGAGAAATTATCCAAGTATATAGCGAAGTTACGCGTGTATGAGGATATTTCTTTGAGTCTGTGTCAATAATCACACAGACCCCATCAGTACTATCTTAGTACCATTTATTGAATTCTTTCACATACATTAACACCTTTTTCACGTACCATTGGGTATATAGAAAGGTCGAGCTTCTTCTATGTACCGCCGGGTATATCAGAAGGGCGCGTATATAGAAAGGTTTGGTATATCGGATTGACGGTATATAGATTGGGAGACCTTATACCTAGAGTGATAAGAGCCAAACCCTGTCAGTGATCTCTGCAAAATGTGCACCAATGCCCCCAAATTTTTTCTTCCAGATTCACAATTACTCAGAGGAAATAACTATGTTGCATGGAAGACAAAAATTAAGACAAAGCTTGAGTTTGAAAAGATATGGCCTGTTGTGAATGGTACTCTGACCAGATCAACTACTAATACAACAAAACAATGGTAGTTTGATAAAGCAGATCAAGAAGGCCAAATTCATCATCTTGTTTGGAGTGTCTGATGATGTGCAACCCCACATTCAAGATGCCAAAACAGCCAAAAAAGCGTGGGATAAGTTGAGCACAGTATATGAAGCCAAGAAAAAGAATGTTATATTGAATTTACAGAGTCAGCTTACACAAATTAAAGTTCAAGCGAATGAAAAAATAGAAGCTTTCCTAGAAGAGTTACGAGAACGAGGGCTTCACTTCTAGCCCTAGGAGAACCGGTCATAGATGATGCTCTCATTCCCATTGATCTAAGAGCACTCCCCTCTTCTTACCACATTTTTTTAATAACACTAAACATTTCAGATACGATAGTTAGTTTTGAAAAATTGGTAAACTTACTGCAACAAGAGGAAGCAATGCACAATAAGGATGATGAAGAGGAGCAGCACTTTCTTCACATCAAAAATGGAAAGGAAAAGGTAAAGGAAAACCTAATTCCTATCAAAATTCCAAAATCAAAATCAGTATCAAGGGGATAGACAACAGAAGAAGAAATGTCCAATCTATAGAAGAGGACATAACCTACAAGATTGTTGGTATAATACTTACAAGAAAGGTTCATCAAGCAACTTTGGACCTCCACAACAATCTCACAATGGACATTCTCACTACAATCAAGGGGAAAAAAGGGGAACTTGAAAAGAAGACCCCATCAAAAAAGAAATATTGCTTGAGCAACAAGAAAAGTCGATAATGAATACTTCTTGTTCACTGCTCGATCAAGTAAACCATCCAAATCATCTAGTGATGTCTAGTATGTTGATTTGGGAGCCACTCAACACATGACCGACCAAAGATACTGGTTTATTTCAATGAGGGACACACCATTAAAAAATCATGTTTCATTGGGAGATGATTCTTCATATACAGTTCAGGGGATTGGGAACATTTCTCTACCCCTTGGTTCATGCAAATGCAGACTATCAGATGTCCTATATGTCCCTAGGTTGACTAAGAATCTTCTTTTAGTCAGTCAACTCCTAGATCACAACCTAAAAATTGACTTTGATAGTCAATCTAGCAAGAAAATGTGTTTGATTCGAGATAAATCAAGAGGCTTGAAAATAATTGCAAAAGCCTCCAATGTGGGACGCATGTTCCAACTTGATTTTGTTCACAGAGATGATCAAGCACTTGTGGCTAAGAACTCCACCTCAACACAGTTGTGGCATCAGAGATTTGGTCATGTAAGTTTCAAATATCTCAAACACTTCACCGGTAATATGGTACATGGGCTACCATCTCTTCAGAAGGATACAGATAAGTGTCCTCATTGCCTAGCAAGAAAACAACACATAGCTTCGTTCCAGAGGAGTACATTTCAAGCTCATGGTAAACTTGACCTGGTTCATACCAATCTTTGTGGTCCGATGCAACTAAGTCATTCTGGGTTCCAGTACTTCATGTTTTGTGTTGACGACTATTCGAGAAAAATGTGGATTTTTGTCTTTGCAAGAAAAGTGAAGCGTTTGAAACCTTCAAAAAGTTCAAAGTAGCAGTTGAGAATAAAATTGGTCATCACATCAGAACTCTCCACTCAAATCAAGGGGGAATTCACCAGTGATGAGTTTAGAGACTACCTACAAACTCACGGATTCGTCGACAAATGCCTCCTCCACACACACCATAACAAAATGGTGTTGTTGAGAGAAGAAATCATACATTCATGGAAATGGTGTGATGCATGATCGATGATTCCATACTTGTAAAGACATTCTGGGTAGAAGCAACAAAGACAACAGTGTATTTGTTGAATAGAGCACCCACTGTTGCTCTTGACGAGTAACACCACAAGAAGCATGGTCAAAATGGAAACCATCTATTGCACACCTCAGAGTATTCGGGTGCAAAGCAAGCATGCACATACCCAAACAGAACAGAAAGAAATTGGACATGAAGTCACAGAAATTCATCTTCATTGGGTATAGTGAAGAGACTCTTGGATATAGATTGATGGATCCTAGGACCAGAAAATTCTACTCCAGTAGAGATGTTGGGTTTTTTGAGAAGAAGGAAGCAGAGACTCCTCCTCCGGACTCACAAGATGTAGATTTTTCACCTGTTGTAAAAATTGAATCTAATGTTTCCTCAAAAGATTAAAGTGATGATGGGGATGATGGTGTTTATCGATAGAACTACAACCCATGGGAACAGTTCAACGTATGCCTAAATGGTGTACAAGTACATTACGAGATGCAAGTATGGATGCTCCACTTTGGACAAATCCACCCCTAGACCATGGACTTGCAAAGAAAGTAAGAGAAGAAGTTAACTTTACTTTGATGAGTAAAGTTATTGAATCGATGATCCCTCAACAATCCCAAAGCCCTACATTGAAAATATTGGAAAGATGTCATGGATTATGAATATCAATCCATGATTAAGAATAACACTTGGCAACTTGTCGATCTTTCACCAAGAAAGAAACCTATTGGATTCAGAGGGATATTTAAAACAAAGTAAAAAGTAGATGGGATAGTGGACAAGTATAAATCAAGACTTATAGCAAAGGGGTATGCACAAAAATAAGGTATTGACTATGAGGAGACATTTTCTCCAATAGCTAAGATCAAAATGATCAGGACGATATTTGCTCTAGCTGCTTAGTTTGGATGGAAAGTCCACCAGATGGACATAAAAGTGCCTTCATAAATGGAGAATTACAAGAAGAATTCTATATGACTCAACCTAAGGGATATGTTGTACCTGGTCAAGAAGTAAAGGTATGTAGACTCAGAAATCTCTGTATGGCCTCAAACAGGCACCCTGGGCATGGTACATCAAGATTGATGAGCATCTCGTACAACATGGATTTGTTAGAAATCCATACGATCCCAATCTTTACCTCAAAAAGCAAGGGGGAGATTGTTATTGTCGTTGTCTATGTCGATGATCTAGTCATCATTGGAATTTCAATGAGGATGATCGATGCAATGAAGAAATATCTTAATCGATTGTTCAACATGACCGATCTCGGGCTGATACACTATTGTCTTGGATTGGAAGTATGGCAGAAAGAGAATCACATTTTTGTTTCTCAGATGAAATATACCAAGATTACACTCGAGAAATTCAAGATGATGGATTTCATGCCAATTGGTACACCTATGGAGAACAGATTACAATTATCTCGTTCAGATCCATCTCCTGAGGTAAGTGCCACTCTCTATCGGTAGGCTGATCGGGAATCTCATTTACCTAACCTATACTAGACTAGATATCAGCTTTGCAATGAGCTATTTTTCCAGGTTCATGCAGGAACCAAAAGTTATTCTTTGGAAAGTAGTAAGGTGCATTTTGAGATATCTCAAAGGATTAATGGATCTTGGTCTAGAATACAAGAAGAACGACAACTTCTTCTTGACTAGATATTTGGATTCAGATCATGCAGGTAACATTGATGATAGAAAATCCACTTCTGGATTTGTATTTTTTATGGGATCTAGACCAATATCATGGCGAAGCAAGAAACAACACTTCGTCTCTCTCTCTTCCATAGAAGTCAGTATCATTCTGTAGGAGAAGTTGTCTCGTGAAGCGATTTGGCTATGTCGCATACTAGAAGGACTTGGAATACCACAAGGCAAACCGCCACCATGTATGTTGACAATGAAGGTGTTCTCAAACTTGTTTGCAATCCAATTTTTCACAAGAGAACAAATCACATTGAGGTGCATGTTCATTTCATACACAAACATGTGTTGAAGCACAACATCCAACTTCAATTTTGTCCAACAGCTGAACAATGAGCAGATATCTTCACAAATTTACTTGCACGTGACAAGTTTTATTTGTTCAGGGAGTTCCTCTCCTCATCCCTTGAGGAAATGCAAATTTAAGGGGGGGAATGTTAGGATAAAATATTATTATTATCCTAATTAATTATGCATTGCATATTAATAAATTTATTATTTATTAATTGTATGGTTATATTTAATTATAACCATCTATTTGTTTGTATTTGAACAATACAGGATGTTGTTATATTGTTTTAACAATATAATTGTTTGGTTGTATTTTTATGCTTCCCGGATGTAATATTGGAAGCAGTTGTGAGTATTGTTTTACCTGTGCAACATATTTCTTTTGTCTACACATGACTATGTAATACTATAAGTAATGCAACATGCTATTGTAAATTGGTTGATTATGATTAATATTATTTTCAGGCATCCGTCCCTATTTACATTGTCATATTTTAGTAATTCCAAAAGGTTATACTAGTGGCTGATGTCGTGCGTACATGAATATTATTTATACTTCACATGAAGGATAATGTACTTACTTCCCAGTTGATCTCCAAGTACACTAGACTTATCTACATAGGAGAGTCGCTAGATGATGACTTGGGTGACAAATACTTTGTCAAGGAAACAACTATGGAATATGAGTATAAGAAATGCTCGCACTACTTTGATATCAACAAGATAACCAACCTAGTCATGAATATGGTCGCACACTTGCTGACCAAGTTGAATGGACAAGAGTGTTGGATGCAAGTAAAAAAGAGATGGTTGAACATTTATAGGAAAATTTCAAAGGGAATGGTCTACAACCTCTCGGCCTTCATTACAGAGGATATCAAAGATGTGGTGTGTGACAGGATAAGATAATGTATGGTAACGTCCTTCTTACAATTATATTTTCATAGATTGGAGTTCTCGATGGGATGAATAGTTATGTCTAGGAGTACCTTGATGAGGACCCTTCCCCCACCAAAAGGTTCGAAGCATACACTTGTGATATAATGACTATTACATATAAGGTACACTTGGAGAAGTGGTACAAGCAGATGTGTGATGCATTTGGGGTAGAATGGAGAATCCTTGAATAACTTCCAGCCTTGGTGTATGGTGAGGTTGAGTTCGTTGAGATTGAGCAAGTTAGATAAGAGCTTGTTTTGAGTAAGGTTTGTTGTGTTTGGAGATGAAATTGGATCACTCTCACTTATGTGAGTAGTATTTCATCATTGATCATTCATTTTTAGATGGTTGAGTTGATTCTTGATCACCTTACGGGTTATAGCCTCTTTTTTTGGTTGGTGCCTCACTAAAATAGGGTTTGGTGCTCCTTGTGAAGTTGGTGCTTCACTAAAATTCATTTATTTGAGTAATATAAGTAGATTTTTAGTGGTTTTTCTTCTATTTAAGGGTTTCCTAGATAAATTTGGTTTTCTTGTGTACTCTCTTGCATCTTGCTCTTGTGTATGGTTGATTCAATGTTTAAGTAAGCACACATATGGTTAATGTATGATTGAAGGGTTATATGAATGATAATGAATGATGAATGAAATGTAATAAAGTTTTAATGGAATAATTAACCTACCACATTAGCCCCTTATGCTTCCAAAAAGAGAGGAAAACATGAGAAAAGGAGATGGAAGAAATGTAGCTTTTATTTGGTGATACAAAGCTCAACAACCATATAAAAATTCACATTTGATAAAGATAACTAAAATTTCAAGATCCTTTGGAATGGAGTAGTTATCCCAATTCATAGCATTGTTAATTTACCTCTCATCTACCCCCCACATGACCCTTCATGTTCCTATTACACTTACGGTCTTTTAATTTCCCTTAGAATAGAAAAATTAAGTACCTCTTTTATAATTTTGAGAGATTACTTTTACAATTTAAAAATATTTTTTTGTCACTTAAGTGAATAGGAAATAATAGAAAAAGTACATTCTCAATTGAAAATTAGAATATGGAGAGAGAGAGAGAGAGAGAAGGAGAAAGGAAATGGATTGACTAATCTATTATATATGAAGAACTTGTTGATCTAAGGATGATTAAAATTTCCTCCTTTTGCAAGATGCACAGACACCCCAGACTTTTGAATGTGGGTCTAGAAACACTATTTTGAGACCTTATGATGTGAGCTTGAGAAGAACATAGTAATCACTTATGATGGTTCTTTCTTGATCTCATAGTGAGAGTGAGGGTCACTTTTTTATTCCTTAGGATTTTATAATTGGCCCTTGATCATGATAGACAAATCATGGTGCACAATTTTCTTGATACTTCTCAATGAAATAGGCCTTCACATTGCGGATGAAAGGGATATCCCTTAAATGGATTTCTTGAGAATTGGTCACTAGTTGGAATGATCTTAATTTTTATGTGTCTCCTTATGGAAAAAGGATGATCTCTAGAATAGCTCACTTGAATTGGCTAGCTCAATCATCTCACCTAGCTCAACCAGATCACCCACCTGAACTAGCTCACCCAACTCAACCAACTCACCCAACTCAACCAACTCACCCATCTCAACCAACTCACCCAACTCAACTCAACTATCTCACCAGAGATATGATGGTGGATAAATACCTAATGATTATTTATCTTAGGTTTCAATGGTGTCCTTGGATCTCTTTTAACTTTTTCAATTGTACAATGTCCTTGGCCTTTACCTGTTGCACCTCGATATGCCCTATGTTGCTTTTTGACACAATTGTTACTAGGGTAATGCTTCAGATCCTTGCAGAGATATAATTTAATTGATTGAGATATTAAACCACATTATAAACCTTTGAGGATGGAAAAAGAAGTTAGACGAGTGAAAATGGTGCCGATAACAACTTTCTACACTAAAAACTGAGACTTTCTATTTTTAGTAGGTCTTAGCTAGGACTGCTATTTTTGGTAATTTTTCAATGTTTTAACTCCCTGATATTTTTTTCCTATCTGGAAGACCTATTCATGCCCCACCATGGACACACGATATTTTTGTAAGTACATTACGTGTGTCAAATTGCAACAAAAGTAGTCTTGAAATTCTAAGTTGTATTTCAAGATTCCACGATCTAAATTTTGGATGATTCCTTTGTCTGATTGAGTGTGAAAATGAGTTTTTCATCAGAGAGGGAAGAATAATAATAAAACCTAAGTCCTCCATATCTCAAAAAATCAGCAACTCCATCATGCAAAAAATAGTTTAAATGAAACTAGTTTTTTTAAGATCCTTCACTTCGAGTTTTAAGTGATCTCACTTGCTTAGATATTCTAGGAATTGAAATATTATTCAAGGAGGGATGAATTGAGATGAAAATAACAATCTTCAATATCCCTAAAAATAGGGAATTCGTGCATGAAAACTAGCTCACATGAAACTAGATTTTTTTGGGATCATTTCCTCAAATTTCCAAGTGATTCCACTTGTCAGATCCTTAGGAAGTGAAGACCATCATAATTTTCATTTTGATTCTATGTCATGGCATCCATTAATGGAGGCTTGAAGTTTTTACTGAGATAGAAAAAAATTATCCAAGTGGAAACAAGGAGCTTGGGAGGAGAGAAATCACTTAAAACACTTGGTGCAATTAGTTATCTTGTTAGATGACAATGAGAAAATGCCTATTTTTGCATTCATGGATTCCATGGAAAAAAATTTGGAAGGGTGGTTTCGTAATCCGAATAATGTTTAGGTTTCATGGCCTCAAAGTGAATCTTTCAACATGTAGAACATTATTCTATATTTCCAATGAATATTTAATTGACTTCTAACTCCATAAGGATCTCATGAAATCATTTGGTGAAGTCTAGGTTCAAAATTTATCTATGCACTCCTTGTACCTTGGAAACATGTTGTTACATAGATTGTCCCTAAACCTCCAAATCTTCCCTAAAATTTCCTAAATCAATTCCAACATGTTCTATACTCTCCAATACCACCTCCATATGATTTTTATCTCTTGAAACCCTCCCAAAGGATGCACAATTTCATTGAAAATGCCAAAATTAGCCTTGTTGAGCATGTCAGAGAGCTTCTCTTGATTTCTCTTCACTAAATGAAATTTTTGATATTTTCACACCATTATAAAAAAATAGACTTGATTTTTAATCATATTGGAATTACCTACAAGATAAATATGGACATGAAATAGGAGACAAATTGATTGGGAGAGGGGTTTTAGAAGATTGAGGAGAAAATTTTCAAATTTGGCTTAATTGTCATACTTGAAAGTTTGAATTTTTCATGCTACAAATGTGCATGACAAACATTCCCATGCCCAAATATCTAATATTTTTGCTAGGCCCAAAATCATCTAACTCCTATACACCACCATATGCATGTCTCTATATAGATGGGCTAATATGCATGATACTAGATGTAAAAACTATTGTTGAATCCATTAGCTCCACTACCATGTTAATCAATCCAAGATGAAAATTCCTCTCATTCTTATCAGGAAGAAAGTATTCATTAATAATATTCATCAATTATATGTAAATTAATACCAATGTATCATCCTTTATGCACTTTGCAAGGTGTATCGATATACCCTCTCCATGAATCTCCTCTACTCTGAATAGCAGTTGTGTTTGTTCCTAGATCTATATTGTACTTCTCTCCTACTGAATCAAATGATCCTAAATTAGAACCCTCAGTATGCGATTTAAATCCTATAGTGTCCTATAAATCTCTGTAGTATGAAATTTTAATGTTTGGGACTCGTTGTGCCATCACTTTACTAATGCAAGTAAAAGTAAGTTCTCTAATATGATATCGCATCTGTGATATGTGTGTCAATCTTCATGCCTCCAGAAGATCACACATAATTCTCTTCACTTTGACCTCATCATCCATATATAGAATGATCATAATAAATAATTTATCTCTTGCACATCCAAGGCATATAATCTCTCATGCACATATTGCACTAATTCATTAGTACTTTTCAATTCATTTATAAATCGTGTCTCATTTTCTATAACTAAAAACTTTCACCAAGTCACACTAGCACACCTCATGTAATGCTAACACACTCAATTTTATACTGGCACATTTAGTTTCACACTTAACTAATTCACACAAACACATAATTTTTTAAATACTAACACATTTTTTTGAATTGTAGGGCATCTATTCATATGTTAGTTTACTTATTACACTAGTGCATTAGTGATGAAATATTTTGTCTCAAGGACAAATTAAATTATTTTAACCAACGCTCTAGGATTATATCCCTCATCTTTGTGATGGGGAGGATCCCATTTATTGAATTCAAATAAAACAAATATGTGGGTGGGTGTGAATACAAGGATCACATAAGAATAGTCCAATAGACCTATGGAAAATTGCTTGCACCTAGTGCAAGGGAGGAATTTTATTAGGAGGTGAGGTAAAGGGGAGTAATAATTTAGGGAAAGAGGGTTAAAATTTTGAATAGGTATTGGCATATTTTCACAGTATCAACCATAATTAATCCACACTTCATTAGAGGAATAAAAATTATCTAACAATGATAAGACTAATAAATCATAGACTCATAATTCTATTGATCCATTAATCAAAGGAAATAACACCTTCCTTAGTTATACAAGATCATCACATGCAAAAGTTTGAACATGTAAGAAAATAGAATAAATATAATAATGCAATCTCTTGATTGTATCTTAGTAGTGCAATATTTATATACTTAGAGAATCAAAATTGACCACCCTTAAAATGAGGAAGTCTTCCAAATATGTAGATTTATAAAAAGAACTTTCATCTACCCCCATATGACATTTCACTTACCATCACCACTTGCAACCTTTCATATTCCTAGGAAAGAAAAGTGATCCCCTTTTCGTTAAATAAAGAGAACTCATTACAATGTTAGACTATAGGTCACATTTAAGTGAATAAGAGAAAAAGTGAAAAGTAAAATCCCAATGAAGAATTAGAACATGAGAGAGAAAGGAAGGAGGAGAGAAGAATAAGGGAGAAGATAATGCTGATGGAAATGAAGTATTTCTCAATACAAAGCCATATGCGAGATGAAATTTGTAGGAATGTTCTTTGGAAAATTTATTCATCTTTGAATTCCTTGCTAAAGCATGTTGTTTTAGGTGCCAATTTTTCTACTTGGAAGGATATGCATGAAGCTCGGGGCCTTGATCCAAGTTTTAGAATTAATGTTTGTGTTCTTACATTGATTAAACCAAGTTTGATGATCCTTAGTTGTATTGGAAATTTCACACTTGATTTCCGTGAGAGACTCCAAGGTGTCCTCATTAGACAAGAAGGGATATTCTTCTTCTTTCTTAACTAATTCCTAAAATGGATTCATAAGGTCTTCCACTTTTGAATTCTCACTCATTGGAATCTCTCCAAGATTCTACATTCTATTGCTTATGTTTTTCAAATTTTATGAAGTGATACATTCACAAGTATCAATATCCTTGAGAACATTGTTTAACATTTTATATCGGGAAACCAACGTTTGATACTAAATTAGAGATATATTCTCAATTATAAAATTGAACATATTTTTTCCCATCAACACAAAATATTCAAGATTTCCCATTTTTCTCACCAATGGAAGAACTTGGTCCAAATGATCATTTTCCTTCTCTATATCATCTATGGTCATGTTTACCTTCACAATGGTAGAAAGAAAAAACTTGAACAGTGCAATGATCTCAAGAAACAAAGTTTTACCTTTTTCAAGAATATTTTCAACCTACCCATCATTGGCCTTTCTTTGCATTGAATAGCCTTGAGATTTCATGATTGAATCGAGGTTGAAGCTACTGATAGGAGTAAAAAATTTAGAAGGGAGATATGGAATTGAATTAGGATCCACAAATAACCGAACATCCAAGGTGAGGGTTATCACATGTTCTTCCAACTGCTTAATTATCTATTTTTACTCTTCATTTCTTACAAGAAAATGAGTAGCACGCTCTTTGAAAAAATGTGCATCCCCTTCATGATTTTCTAGCCCTAAAGGAATTATTTTCATTTTATAGTCTTCTTGTGTCATCTCCTTGATAGGATTTACCACTTTTGTCTGGGTAACTTCTACATATTGATTACTAAAAACATCGATTAATTTTTGAGAATTTACAAGTGCTTTCTTACCTTGTTTGGCCTTTATGACCTTTGAGATAGATTAAAAGTGTAAGACCACTACCTCTTGCACTGTTTTAGGCTCACTTCTCATCACTTCTTGGATCCATGGGAAGATATCCTTAGTTTCATATTTAACACTAGGCATGATTGCACTTTCAGGTTCATGGCGAGGGACCACCTCCTATGCTTGGTGAGTTGACTTGGTAGCAGAGGAAGAGATACTTGAAGACTGGTGTAGAACTAAATGTTGTGAGGGATTAATCTCTCCTTGCTCGAGATCTTCAATAGGGTCCTTAAGAAGTTTTAATTTCTTGTGAAGCCTCTTGTAGTGAGGTCCTTCATTTTCCATTGTTTTCCTTTTTGTGGGATCCCCTGAGTGAGCAGAGCTCATGGTTCTCTCAGATGACTTTAAGGATGAGAGATGATATGATTTCTTTGAGGTTATAATAACACTAGATTCTATGAAATCCACTATCTTTATTCTAAACCATTCTTTAGACCTCTGAATCGAATCAACACTATAGTTCTCTCGTTGATATCACTTGATATTCGGATCACAAAAATGAGTTCCATCATATTTCACAAGTTCAAAGAACTAATCAAAAAAATCTCTTCATTTTTCTAGTAGTCATTCGTATATTATCTATTTTCCTTACCTCAAAATCATCCAAACAATTTCCCCAATAATATTAAAATATGGGGACTGTGGTGAAACTCAAAGAGATTGAATGTTTCAGGATTGCTTCAGATGTCAAAATCAGGCCTGGATGTGAATGAATAAAGGATCGAGAGAGGAAAAGGAAG
Source organism: Taxus wallichiana var. yunnanensis (assembly GCA_018340775.1). NCBI lineage: Eukaryota > Viridiplantae > Streptophyta > Pinopsida > Cupressales > Taxaceae > Taxus > Taxus wallichiana. Next base: position 355,652,558 of record CM031234.1, read on the forward strand.
GTTTGAGATTTGAGGAATCTACAACACTTTTTCATGAGTATATTCTAAGAGACACATGGAATGATATACCATTTTTCTTGTGGTTCATACTTCTATTATGAACTTGAGAAAGTTTCTTACAAAACTCAAAAATTACCATTTTTTAATGAGATACTTAGGAAGTTATTGAGTGAGATCTGATCCTCAAACTCGATGTAGGAGAAATTTTAGAACCGAGTGAAGAAATATCCACACTTCTCAATAATTTTTGTAACTTGAGAATATAACCTCAGCTCTAGATTGCTTGAATATAACCTCATCTCTGGATTGCCTTCTTGTAATTAGATAACAAACATGGTGAATGCATTATTCACCTTTCCAAAGTGATGGCTACTTTCCTTGAGAGTGAGATGAGGATATTATACACACCCAAAAATACATGGTGCAACAAGGAAGAATGTGACATACCTCCAATGATGAGGAAAACCTTTTCTAGGGTAATATTAAAGTCCATATCCTTCCCCTCTCCTTTCCACTCTTCTAATGACTCAATTTATCCTCTTTTCTAAGTTAAGAATCTCACTCTTTCCCACAAGACACTTTTCTATTATTTTCAAGATTCTTTTCCGTGACGATTACATAACCTCCATGGCAGTTGTGAAATAACCACTACGATTAAAAAAGCCTCTCCTATTGAAAAAGCAAAGTTGTGTGACCACCCCTTTGTCAATAGTGGTAGTTCTATCACCATCCAAAAAAAAATTAAAACACGTGTTTTTGAACGTGTGTTTTGATTTCAAACGTTATTTTCTCCCTCGTTTCTCAAATAAATTGTCAATTTTTTGGCTTGTTAGATTCTTATTAAATTCCTCTACTTCATTTACAAAATTTATAAGGTTGATTCCTTCTCCTCCGGGTGATTTATCACTCCTTATTCGACACTTGTAGATTGAATTCTTCTTTCTAAGTACTCTATAAAAATTAAGCTTTTACCTGTATGATGGGTTGGATATTTTGCATTTTTGGTGAAGTGTTCTGCTGCTGAAATTTAGAGAGGGACCCACATTCAAAAGTAGTGCATTTATTTGTTCTTCCCTATTGTTTACATTCACTCATTATTTGCACCAAGAAAGTGATAAGATAGCCATAGTAAATTTCTTAATTTCTTTGTTATTAACCAACATTCTTACATCACATGATCAATTGGACTTCATTTTTGGAAGAGTATATAAAGATGAGGAGACAAAAAATGCATTACACACCCGAGAAACTACCACAAAATAGTAGTAACTGATTGGGTTTGTATTTAAATTGGTAGAAGCTTTACATAGTTTTATTTACCGTCACTAGAAGAGTTTGTTTGTTTATATTGATAAAAGTGTAATATTTCATCACTTCACATATACATTTGTTGACGAGAAAATTTTTCAGGGACAAATTGATGGACTTCTTGCCAATGCTCTAGGAATCTAAGTCCCTCTACTTAACTAGCACAACTATCATATATGCATGTGTGAGTAAAAAGGTGGATTTTCTTGGTGGCCTTTTGGTAGGGGATCTAACAGGGGAACTCTACTGATCCTGTGGAAAATTTTTGCATATATTTACAAGGGAAGAATTTTCTAGGAAAGTGGGAAAGGGAGTGAGAATATTAGATAAGATGAAATAATGTTGTAGGTAGAAAATCATATTCCTGCACACACTATTTATAAATTTCATCACATGCATTAAAATTAAGAGGAAAAAACTCTGCAAGAAGCAACAAGACCAAATAGAATTTATGATCACAAAGTATTAGGAAATCCCTTAGTCAAATAAAGCTAGAAAATCCTTCTTCTTGTATTGGTTGCCCCAACAAAAGTTATACATAATAGAGAAGTGAAGAAATTTGAAAGGAAAAACACTTAACTTGTTTCACTCGCAAGAAAGTAAAATCTCTCTCATGAACTTACAAGAAAACAACCAACTAGAAGAATCTCAACATTAGAACCTCTTGGAATGAGGATTTCATTACAATTTATAGTTTTTTGGAAGTCTCTTTGCCTATCCCCCATTGACCCTTCATATGTCTTGAAACTTTTCACATTCTTAGGAAAACATTAAGTCCCCTTTTATAACTTAAGGGTGACTTATTACATTAGAAACATTAGGACATGAAAAAATTCTAACCCCCAACGTGAAATTAGAACATAGGATAGAGGAAGTTGGGGGATGAGAGAAGAGAGAGAGATAGAGAAAAAGGGAGAATCATGCCGATGAAGAATTTTCTCTTATTAACTCTTGGAAAGCTTAACCGGATTGATGCTTGATACCTTTGAACCCTTTACGGTGAATGACGTTCTTATGTTGCAGATGGGTTGTTGTGGGCAAGTTATTTGGCTATAGGTGAGAAAATGCCTCCGAATGACCTGTACATGATGCAAACTAAGTGTTTAGAAACATAGTTGAATGGAACCCTTGGTGACCATAGGTGTCACTCATGACAATCCCCGATGAAGAGATTGAAGCTTTAGAACAAATCCTGCCCTGATTCCCTGTGACAATGTCATACTACTTACTTTCCATGAAAGTGACCTCACTATCATCTACTCCCATATCCTCCAAAGATAGATACTACGCATTGGTTTCCCCCTTTGTGAATTTGAATTTCATCATTTCTTAACACTTAATATATTTGGAAAGGATAACTATTCCTAGCAAGTGTTGAGATTTTTCCCCAAAAATCAACTGCAACTTCCAATTTGAATGTTTAGCTCTCAGAATTATACTTTTATGAAATTCCACTCTAAAATGACTTACTATTTTTAGTAAGTATGAAAAATCAACTTCTTTGAACCTCGATTGTGTGCGGAAACATGAATCCTAATTTTTCCCTATGTTTCTCTCACCTTCTAGATCAATTTATTATTTTTAGTAGGTGATCATGAGACCACTTACTATTTTTAGTAAGTGCTAATTTTGGACCAAGATGACATTTTGATGAATTTTCAACTGCAATACCTCTTATGTGTTCACCGTCTCCTTCGCAGGTTCTTTAGTTGACGACTTTCTGAAAATGAAGTCCCCTATGTAGAAGACCTATTATTTTTATAAAGTGATCCTCTGGTGGTTAGATCACCATGGAATGAAGTTTTACAATATGGTTTTTTTCCTAATATCGCTCCTCTGAAATCTTGGACTTACTCGATCAGCAGTTTGGGAAACTTTAAACTTTCAAATTTCTGACCTAGCGGCACCTCTAAACACAACATCCATTAATGGACCTTGAAATTTTTAGATCTGGTTTTCTTCTCCACTTTTTATAAAAATTGAATTTTTAATTTTATGTTTTTACTAATTATTTCACTGGTGAAATTTTCTTTCAATCCGATTGTTGATTTAATAGGAAATGAAGTTTTTCTCTTCGTTGAGCCAAATAAGAGGTTTCTTTGTTGTGAACATTTTTTTCTACATATGGGAGGTCTGTTATGGGGGTTTTAATGATCTCTGAAAATGATGAAGATAGCAAAAAAATTCATTTCTATCCATGCACTAGTTTGTGAAATATGTTATTTTTTTCAATTCACGGCAATGAGAGTTTGAGGCGAAGATCTTTGTTCTTCTTCTCCGTTTTTCATTTCTTCTACTCTTGATCTATATTTCTTCTGAAATATTTGTTTTTATGGATTTGATGATTTTTTTGTAGTGAATCTAGTTTTAGATCAAGAATTTAGCACTTGTTACCTATCCAAGTTAATGTACCAAACTAAACACAAAAACCCTGAAAAACTCAAATGAAATTGATACCTGCTAGATATGACAAGATCCAAAAATGTAGATGGAAAAGAAAGCCGATGTAGACAAGATGGGTGCACACGAGCGATCCTACAAAGTAGATCCAGAAACCTACGAGACACAGATGCTTGATAGAAAAAGACCACGTTAAAAGATATTTGGGTGGATTACCCGAAAAGGGGTCCGGAAGCGATAAGATCCCCGGCAGATGTCACCCACGTTTCTAATTAAGGAAAGAAGCATACATCATAAAAGATGTACGTAAATGACTATATTTTCTCGATAAAAATAATAAAATGAATCTAAACAATGACAAAAACAACGTAAAATAGGAAACTATGAAAATAATGCTAGATTTGTGTTACCCGAGTTCTTTTACTGTTTACAGCCGATCGGCGTCGATCGGAAAATCGGCGTCGACTAGAGGAATCGGCGTCGACTTGGTACATCAGCGTCGACTTGGGAAAATTTGTAGTGAGATTGAGAAACAGACAGTGGAGGATAGATCGCCGATCTCCGCCGGATCTCGCAAGAGTCGTATGGACACCGACAAGGCTCCACATGTGATGGATGCAGGAACAGAGTCACCCAGAGATCGATGAAGAATCATGATGTCGATGTGGCAGGAGAAGAGTAACGGTACTCCTCTCAGGGATTGATTTGGATAGGATTCACTCTCACTTGATAGATAATGCTTAGACTTGATGCTCAAAACTCTCTCATTCTCTCTATCTAACTCACTGTCTATCTCATCATCTGACTATCTAACCAGAACTGAGTTCTGGGCTTCTATTTGTAATCGGCGCCGACCGAGATGAAATCGGTGCCGTTCCAAAAATTGGCATCGACCGAGTACCGGTCGGCACCGATCAGGGAACAGACTCCCGAAATGGCCAAAAGGAGTGATTTCTGGAAAGATGAGAGTGATCCTTTCACCTCAAATACGGGAAATATCCCACTGCTTGGTTTGGGAGGAGGAGAAATAGGGGGGATATATGGATAGAATAGATATGGGGTAGATAAGTGGTTAGGATACATGTAAAAAGGTGTAATTAAATAGTTAATATTTAATTACTCATGGGTAAAACATAATGGGGTGAATTAAACTTAGGATAGGTGTTTAAATCACAAATTGAATAATACCCCAAGGGGGCAGTGGTAATGTAAACGTGCCCTAGGTTACCCGAGAAGGTAAACGAATGTGAGGGACACTAAATTGGGTAACCAATTTTAGGTGTCTACATTTTGCCCCTTTTTGTCAAGTAACTTGCGATAAGCAAAGTTGCAAGACAAAAACAAGGAGGTGGAAGAAAGGAAGAAAAAGTAATGATGTGATCCCCCTCAAACTAGGGATGGGATGGGTGATAGAACAAATGATCCCAACTTTGAAAAAGGTAGATGAAAATGCAGGATGCCCCATCTAGATGTCCGAAGTAGATCTTCTCATTATTGATGCATAAAAAAAACATTAAGGCAGCGACCTAAGAAACTCACATTGGCAGGTCAGTCTAGATGGTCTCCACAGGAGATGACGTTAGTACCTACAGACCCGTGAGTGTAATGAGGGCTGCAAAATAGTTAGCACCTAAAGAGAGATACATTAGTAGGGACAACCAAACGGTCTGTGAAGCAGACGACGTGAGTGCCTATAGACCCATTAACTCTAAGCTCCCAAAAATATGAGTGCCCCGATAAAATCGAAAGTATGTGCCAAAAGGCAACATTCAGGGCAAAATAATGACTAGATAAATAAGCCAAGCATCAACACTATGGCAAGAATATTTTAGGAGATGGCAAGAAGCTACAGTGCAACCGATTGGCAACAATAGGTGTAAATCAGCAGTGATCCAGACTAATCGGTGCTGACCATAACAATCGGCGTCGACCAAAAAATCGGCACCGACTATACCAAGCGCATATAAATATGTAAAAGGAAAACGTGAATGATTTATTTAGACCATGACGATTGATTTAGAGAGAGTCAAAAATTGGATTTGAGCACCATGGAAGCTTCTGGGAGTAGTCAGAAGTGGAAGAGGACACGACCAGGGGTAAGTGAACCTAGCCGAACTTCCTTCTATAATTTTATCATAAAATAGCATATTAGGCTTCTAATTTTTAGAGAAAAAGTAATAAATGGGGAGTAAGAGTGTTTTTGACACTCATCCTCCCAATCAGCGTCGATTGGAAAAATCAACGCCGATTATATTGAATCGGCGCCGATTGTTTTAAATCGACGTCGACTTATTGTCGATCGATGCCAATTTAAGTAAGTTGACACCGATTTTACTGATAGACTGATAAGATGATAGAATGTGTGTTTTTGATGTTCTGATTTGGATAAATGGGAAGCTAACATTGCTCTTGACATCGTGGATGTAGGCACGAGAGGTGTTACACATGCGGGATGCTATTCCTAAGCTTCTGGAGACCATTCTCCCTGATGTGACTGATGCAGATTGGCGCCACCTAGAGTTAGCAGGCTCGGGGCTTTCGGTACTACCGACGAGTGCCGTGAGATGTAGAGCTGATGCAAGCACTAGTATGGTGATGGGATAGCCGGACTTGCACATTTTGGTTCAGGACGGGTGAGATGACTATCACCCACGAGGATATATACAGGATCCTGAGGCTGCCGATCACCGGGACCCTATTGAGATCACTCCACAAGAGTAGCAGCAGAGGGCCCTAGGATGGTTATATGGGGACAAGGCAGATGAGTCAGAGATAGTGTCCGGGGCAGTGAGGATAGCCTCGTAGTACAGATAGGATGACACCAGGAGCAGACGTATAGTGTTGATTCAGATGGCGATATCCTACTTTGCTCTACCAAATTCAGGAGGTGGGAGTTTCCCATTGTTATTGCTAGATTGTGTTTATGACATCCTGCAGTTTAGACAGGTGTTCACATTTTCTGATGCCCTGATAGCTCAGATATATTATGAGTTATGGATCTATACCACTGGCAGGAGGACAGAGATTGATGTTAGTTTTGTGCTCCATTACTGGGCATATGAGCACATAGCAGTGATTAGGTCATCCAGGCTTCCATGGATGCCAGCAGCAGTGGGGGCCATTGATTATGGATTCCAGCGATGGCGGGCCGACATGGCCCCGGAGATACAGGGAGATGCGCAGATTGGTATGCCGAGCACTTCAGGATGCTGACACCAGAGCAGGTTATCTGGAGACCATATTGGGTATTTCCGACATGGGCTGGTTAGGATGCTCACCTGGTGGGGTTGAGACAGAGTAGGGTGGTTAGGGGCCGCAGGCCTGATATGTGGGAGTGAGTCCCATTTATACGGGTATTAAGACAGTTCGGCTGTGCGGGCAGTGCGAGCACCACCTACAGGCCATATAGACGAGACAACAGAGAGATAGATTTGCCGATTTTGATCCCGGCAGATCCATTGAGGGAGGCCCCACCTTTGCAAACAAAGGATGATGATGCTTTGGAGTGGATGATGGCTATGCAAAGCATGGTATTCGATAGAGCTTCCACGACACTTGCCAGCATCCATAGATGCCGATGAGGAGGATATAGCCACAAATACTGGAGAGGTTGGAGGGAGAGCATTTTACGCTGATGCAGACACATCAGGCTGCCCTAGAGGAGATTAGAGCTCTGACAGAGGAGAGGGATGCCCTGATATTGGAGAGGGACACAGCTCGCCAGGAGTGAGATACAGCGATCCAGCAGAGGGATCGCTACCATCGACATAGGGAGGCCCTCAGGGCCAAATATGGTGATACAGGTACCACGTCAGAGTCTGGGACATAGGGTACGACCATAGGAGGGCCACCACCAGTAGCACCAACAGTGACACTATGAGAACCCGATACATGCTGAGCCCGAGTACATACTCTCTCCTCACTAAGGTGAGATACTATGAGGATGCCCTAGCACAACATGCCCCTGAGGTGCCTCGTTACGGTGCGAGGAGGAGATCTGCGACAACCATAGCTAGTGGTGCGTCAGAGGGAGGGAGCACCAGGAGAGGGTGAGGTGGAGGCAGCCCCCAATAGCAGGTGCTTCTAGTTCGATAGGTGGTGGCCAGGAGAGATAGCTTGGTCCAGAGGAGGGTGGAGGAGATAGTGTCTTCCACCTATCGGATTTTACGATTTAGAGATTGATATATTTTTGTATCGATGTATTGATGTAGCCTCAATTTGAAGGCATTTTTGATGTATGATATAGATGGCTTGATTGAAATCCACCCATTCTTTGTTGTACAGATACTCATGTATATATATAGATTCATCATTTTCTTTGTCATATGATTGTACTCATGCTTTTTAATTTTGATATACATGGATAGATGTAGCATAATTGTGATGGAGATAGACATATGCTGATAGATGATAAATATATGTGATTGGATGGACATAGACGTAGAGGATAAAAATAGATGTGATTTTATGTGATTGATATGTGGATTTGATGAAAAATAGATATAGATAGATGTAGTGTAACTTGGATGTACAAGTATTTAGATGTTTTGATGGATAGATGGATGGATGGGATTTGATAGATTTTGATATATTTGAGATGTTTAATTATTTTTTGATGAAAATAGATAGATAGATCCACATGTGCTGATAATAAATGCAATGGTATGTGTTTTTGGACAAAGTAGATAAGATGAAATTAGACAAATGATAGATTTTGATTAAATTAACATGTTAAATGTCATTTTAAGCTGGATGAATAAGAAATAATGATGGGAAAATAAAGGAAATACACCTAGATAAGAAAAAGAATGATAAGCTAGGCTCCTAACCGACCATAAATAAAGACTTTGATAGGAAACCAAAAGACCCCGCATACAAGGCCATATATGAGGTTAAAAGAAACTCCGACACTAGCTAGTCGCAAACCAGATCTAGGAGGAAAATGGAAGGAGGATTAAGTATGTATCTCGTCGAAATTTACAAAGAACATAATACACGCTCATATTGGGAAAATAGGGTTCTCCATATGATTGAAAAAAGGTCTAATATCTCAAACTTCATGATGTTTGTTTTGACCGAAAAGAAAACTCGATCAATGCGGGAAGTTTCTAGATATAGAAAGACCGATCAATGCGGAAGTTTGCTAGATATGGAAAGACCGATCGATACGGGAAGTCTTTCAATGATGCTAAAAATTGAACAACCTATTTGAAGAGGAAATCATTATTGAAAAGGCTGATCAATGCGAGAAGCCTTGGAAATTCCATGAGAAAAATAGCCGTCCTTCAAGGGAGCGGTGCTGTAATTTGAATTTAAGGATAGCCATCCTTTAAGGGTATGGTCTATATCTTTTGATTTGCTTGATAATGCATGGATAGTTGTCCTTCAAGGGATTAGTCTATCTTTTAGGAATTTTGGATAGCATCCCCTTTTTTTTTTTTTTTTTTTGGGGGCGGAAGTTTGAGTTTAGACCAGATAGATCGGATGGAGGAGAAGAAAATGTATACAAACGTGTACTCGATGCCCCAAGTATATTTTATTAAGATGACACTTGGGATAGATGAAGAAGTGATTAAGGTGTTCCTACCATGAGGAGGAACATATCCATAAGAAAAATGCCATGAGTAGAGCCGCGGTACTCATATTTTAAGGTAGAAAAAGACATAACATGGAGAACCACATAGTTCTAAATCACTAAAAAGAAAATATGACTGGTTATAGATGGATGAAAGATTTGTTTTCTGAATAAGATCATGTAAGATAGATTTTAATAGTATAAGGGCCTTAGATGCAAGGCATTAATAGGTTCCATTTCAGGTACACCATCCATGGAAGATAGACGGTAAGCCCCAGATCCATATTTATGAGTAACCACGTATGGACCCATCCAGTTAGGAGCAAACTTACCATGCTGACTCCGTTCTAGTGTAGTGACATTTTGGTTTTCTTTAAGAACAAGATCACCAACTTTAAAGTCATGGTGCTACAAGTGCTTGTTGTAAGCACGTTTGACATGCTCAAGATAGACTTGATGATGTTCAAGAGCATTGAGACGCCGCTCATCTAACAACTCAAGCTGTGCTAGATGCTCTTGACGATAATCCTCATCAGAGACAAATTCTCTGAGAGAAACATGAAGAGATGGGATCTGGACTTCCAAAGGAAGAACAACCTCAGACCCATAGACGAGAGAGAAGGGAGTAGCACCAAGTAGGAGTAATAATGCTAGTCCTGATAAGCCCAGAGAGCAAAAGGGATATGTAAATGTCAATCCCTACCAAATTCGACTAGTTACCTTTGCGAGGATGTTACGCAAAGTTTTATTGAAGCTTCACTTGGCATTAGCTTGGGGATAATATGGAGAAGAAAAGTTGAGTTTGGTATTGACAAAGATCACAGAGATTCTCAGTAAATCGACGTTTTTGAAAGATTTACCATTGTCTGTGATGAGTTTGTGTGGAATACCAAAGTGACAAATGATGTGTTGATAGACAAAATCAACAATCGGTTTAGCTTTTGTTGAGGAAAGGGGAATAGCTTCCACCCACTTAGTAAAGTATTATGTGGCAGTAATGATAGAATGATGACACTGTGAAGAGTGGGGATTGATAAGACCGATGAGATCAAGACCCCATTGCGAAAAAGGCCACAAATCATCGCAGGTTGCAAAGCTTGACTAGGGATATGCGTAAGATTGGAATGTTGTTGGCATTTGACACATTTCTTAGTGTATTCGCAACAATCTTGATTAAGAGAAGGCCAATAATAGCCTAAGCGTAAGATGCATTTAGCTACGGCCAAACCACTAAAATGTCCACCACAGATACCGTCATGGACCTCCTGGATAGCTTTAGATGATTCAGGGGTTTTGAGGCACCGAAGCAAAATACCATCAAACCACATTTATAGAGGATTCTGCCTAGAATAATATAGCAATTAGTGCATAAGATAAAAGATCTTCTACCATTGGAAGTAAGATCTGGAGGAAGCACTAAATGGGATAGATAATCAACAATGTGTTGATACCACTCATCTTGAGTATTGGTTGTAACGGCATTGATTGAAGTCAGTTGCCTGAGATGAGATGGTTGGTCTAATCGTTGCACAGCCACATAAAGTTGTGAGTCTTCGGTAAAAGGCGGAATAAGTGATGCTAACGAAGCCATTGTATCTGCGAATTGATTCGCAGTGTGAGGAATAGCTTGGATAGTGAATTTATCAAAGGATTGAAGTTGAAAGAGAATGATATCGCGATATTTTTGAAGGATATCATTCTTACATTGATAGACACTAGTGACTTGATTAACAATGAGTTCAGAGTCACCAAATATGTCGATATGGCGGGTGCCAAGATTAATGGCATTTTGAAGACCTAAAACAAGAGCTTCATATTCAGCCATATTATTGGTACACTCAAAGTTAAGTTTATGTGCAATTGGGATAGGTGCACCCCAAGGAGGAATCATAACGAAACCTGCACCTCCCCCTTGTTGGCATTTGGATCCATCAAAGAAGAGTTTTACCTTAAATGGAGAAAGACTCAAATTAATTTGTTGGATATACTCATCAAGGAATTGAGCGAGAGGGTCTTGAGTGTCTGGAAGAGGAGCATCAGCTAATTGATCTGCTATGCCCTGACCCTTGCTATATTTTTACGGGATAAACTCGAGATCAAATTCCGTCATAAGCATGAGCCAACGAGTGATACGATCATTGTGATAAGGCTTCACATGCATTGTCTTGAGTGGATTGACACTTGCGACAATGTAAGTTTTGTGATTAAGGAGGTAGTGACGAAGCTTAGAAGTTGCAAAGAAGAGAGCACAACATAGCTTTTCAGCTTCGGAATAGCATGTTTCATACTCATGGAGAGTACGACTGATGTAATAGATGGCTTGTTCTTTACCACAAGCATCCCGATGTGAGATCATGGCTCCCAGAGCATGGTCAGTCATAGAGATATAAATATAGAATGGATCCCCCTTGTGTTGAGGTGTAAGCATAGGTGGAGAAAGAAGATAAGATTTGAGATCATCAAAGGATTTTTAGCAATGCTCATCCCATTCAAAATGAACATTCTTACGGAGGAGATGATGAAAAGGTTGACAACGGTCTGACAGTTGCAAGATAAAACGACACACTGATTGAAGGCGTCCTTGAAGACTGCGGAGTTTCTTTAAGTTAGAAGGGGGAGGCATCTCAAGGATAGCTATTTTTATGTGGGGTCTACTTCAATACCCCTAATAGAAATGATAAAGCCTAAGATTTTACCAGTGAGAACGCCAAACACGCATTTAGATGGATTTAGACAAAGACAAAAATGAATAAGCCTATCAAAGAGAGGTGCAAGAATGAAAAGATGATCTTGACGGAATTTTGATTTACCAAGGAGATCGTTGACGTAATCTTCCAAAGTTTTGTGTAAGAGATCATGGAAGATGTAGGTCATTGCTTGCTGATAGATTACTCCTGCATTCTTAAGATCGAAAAGCATGACATGATAACAAAAATTCCCCCAATGGGTTATGAAGGAAGTCTTATGCTGATCTTCTAGTGTGATAAGAATTTGATTATATCCAGAGAAACCATCCATAAGAGAAAGCATCTCAAGACCCGCAGTTAAATCCATGAGTTGGTCGATATTAGGTAGAGGAAAATCATCTTTTGGACAAGCAAGATTAAGATCCCTAAAGTCGGTACAAATTTGAATTTTCCCAGTAGCTTTGGTTACTGGTACTACGTTTGAAACCCATTGTGGATAATTGATGGATTGGATGAAGTTAGCCGAAAGCAAGCGCTGTAACTCTTCTTTAACAAGGAGAGCTACACGAGGGTGCATTTTACGTAATTTTTGTTTAACCGGTTTGATGTCGAAAGAGTAATGATATTGTGGACCATGATATTGGGATCGAGTCTTGGCATATCCTCATATGACCAAGCAAAGGATTGATGATGGTTGGAAAGAAAGGTGGTGAAGTCTCCTAACTCTTGTGGATTAAGAGATTGACTGACCTTAATGATGCGAGGGTCTTTAGAAGTCCCTATATTAAGGTTGACAGTGGCTTCATTGAGAAGTGTAGATGTGTCAGAAGGAATGGTTTTAGGAAGATAGGAATCCTCTGCCCCCATATAGGTGAGGACAAAGTCATCATCCGCACAATGGATAGTGTTGATAGTGGGAGAATCATCTCCAACTATTTTAGGGAAGATTAATGGTATGGAAGTGGATTTGTCATTAGTTTTATAGGTCAGTGGTCCTAAGGAAATGGTATTGACTAAAAAAATTATACGGAATGGAAATGGTGTCATCCTCATCAAATGATGTTTCTGACCTGACGAGAGAAGATGGTTCCTCAATGGAAAGAGGCTCATCGAGAATGGTGATGGTGGCCTTTGAGAGGGGTTTAAATCCTAAACCAAATTTTTGATGTGGTTTAAGAGTTGGAATGGATGTGAGGTCATGCACACCTTGTTCATATTTTCCCAGGCCAAAGCCCTTCCATGCGCATCAATATAAATACGTTTTTGCAAACATGGGATTTTGTAAACAATCAAACCCTGCTGAATAAGGTTTGGCCCTAGGGGAGAATCTGGGTGATAGTGAGGTGTATCAAGACCACCGTAAATGAATTTAGTCTATTGATTGGGCAAACCAATGGTGATGATGTGACCAAGACCCAGTTGATATTCAGGTTGTTTATCTGGTCTACCATACTCATTAGGCTTGAGATGGGCGTCAAAAGAAAGAAGAGGAAGTTATCCTAACGAGAAACGCTGCAATGTCTCTTCCATATTTTGTAAATTTGGTAATTTTTTTCAGGTAAGGAAGAGGATGAAGCCTCGCCAGAGAACAAGCATCCTTCTTTAGAGGGGCAGACCACATTGTCATGTCGCATTGTGCGAAGGAAAAGGATCTCCGGATGAGTATATATTTTACCCTCATACTAATATTTTAAACATCGATGGAGGGTTGATGGGATGTAATGCATTTTACAAATCTAGGAGCATCCTAAGATCATGTTGTAGTGGAATTTTCCTTCAACAATGTAAAAGAGCTCGTGAAGTAATTTTTTACCTACCCGAATGGGCAGGACCACAGTTCCTAAAGTAACTGCCAGCTGATCGTTAAATGATCGAAGGGTGAAAGGTGGTGGTGACACTACATTCTTAGGTAATTTAAGTTGTTCGAATGTGTGGGAAGAAATGACGTTGAGTGCAGCACCACTGTCGATCATAGTGCGTTTTAATGTAGTGTTGTTGATTTGAACCGTGATAAAAAGAGGAGCCTCTAAATCCTTAGCAGAAAGGGGAGGTATTTCAGAATCCTCAAAAGAAATGGCGAGTTGATGGTCTATTCAATCCAACAACCATCTCGAAAGGCTGGGGCTCATCTGAATTCATAGCGATGCGACACAGATTATCAATTAGAGCCTGGCGATGTTGTGGAGAAGATTGAATGAGGTCAAAAAGAGACATTTTGACCGGAGCATGGGTGAGTTGTTTCATAACACTCTCCTCAACTGACATAGGAATTTGAGCCCGAGGTGAAGCATGAATAGAGACCGAGGTCTTGAGGCTGATGAGGAAGGAAGAGCTCCTTTGGGGGCTGCAGAAATGACAACCCGTGGTCGAGATGTTGTAGATGATGATGGATTATCATACTTGTCGGGTTCTAGTGGCGATATGAATTGTGTCGATTTGAGAAGGTGGAAGATCATCCAGAGTGGAATTAACAGAACTAGAGGTCTGAGTAGACTATTGAGGCTTAGATGGAGTTGGGACGATAGGAGATACTTGTTCCTCCTCCTCTTCCAAAAGAAGATCACTTTCTTCCAAGAGGTTATTAACGATAGATTAAAGAGCTCTACATCCCTCGGTGTCATGACCCGGAGTGTGATGGTAAGCACAAATCAAATCAGAGTTGAACCAGGAAGGTTTTACTCCTTTAGGATTATAGGGTTTGATCGGGGGAAGGGATATGGATGAAGCTTGGATAAGTTGGCAAAGAATTTCAAGATCTGAGAATCCGGTAGACAAAGATGAGGACAAAGATGATGAAGGTGCCTCTTTTACCTCAACAGATCCGAGGTAACGAGAACCTGCATGTCTAGTTTAACAAGGTATTTTTAGGCATCATCTTACTTTTCCAGACATCGAGAGGAGCAGCCTTGGGCACTTGAGATGGAAGTGAGTGATACTGGATTGATTTCGGTGGAGGAGGAGCTCCTAAGATAGATTTGGAAGATGATGGAGATGTGACAAGTGTTGTGGTCTTCAAAGATAAAGAAGGTTGCTTAATCGAAACAGATGATGATTTAGATAATGCCGATTTAGATGACGGTGAAGCTTCCAAATTAGGTCTGATCGAAGGAACATAGGGTACCCTATCTTTTGGTGATGAAGATGATGATCCTGATAAAAGAGATGACACCTTTCTAATAGGTAAATCCACTTTACGAGGTGCTAGTGAAGAAGGTGTTGTAGAAGAAGATGATGGTTTTGATGGTGTTGTAGAAGAAGATGCCTTCTCAGTGGATAACTCCAATCTTTTATGAGGCGTAGAGAGATATTTTTGAGGGAAAGCACCAAGAGTCTTGATGGTTTGAAATATGGGTTTTCCTTTTTCAGGGATGGTGACAACTTCAACCGCATAAGGTGACTGTAACCTTTTTGGGGGAAGAAAATGGGGAGATACGGATGATGTATCATTAGATCTTAGTTGTCTCGGTTTAAGTTTAGGAACCGAGAGTGTAGGTGCCGTTACTATTTCTTTAGATTTCCCTTTAATAGGCAAAATAGTATCAATGATGGAAGAAGTGGATGATGAAGAAGCAGTTCCTTGTGAGGGAGATACTTCTGGTACAGTAATTGTGGGTGTAACTACTGTGGGAAAGGAAACGGGAAGAGTTAAAATTGAAGACACTTCCGTCGAAGTTGGTACAACTATAGGTATGTTTACCAATGGCATAGTTGCAGTGAAAATGGGAGAAACAGAAGTAGATGTAGATGTAGTGGAAACTCGAAGGGATGTAAATGTCTCGAGCATCGAAAGGATGTCTGACAATGAGACAGATGAGGATGACACTGTCTCAGGCATAGACGGAAGATTAGATAAAGAGGTAGAGGGAAGTGAATCTGTCTCTAATAATGTGGGAATACTCAAAGATGGGCTGTCTGAAGATGGTGGAATCCCAGTGATTAGCGGAGTGGCAGGAGGTTCTGATTCTATCGATGTGCTCGCAGATGGCTCAGGTTTAGAAGAAGATTCTTCAGTAGAAATGAAGCTGATAGTATGAGTGTTTGGTTTTTGAGACTCTGAAGCATCATGGTTCGGGAATGATTGGGAAAAGGTTGTTTAAAAACGTCAAGCGCCTGATTTGGGGGAGCATTTGGGTTATCCAAAATGAGCTCGCCTTTATCAATGAATTTCTGGACAAGATTCTTGAAGGTCTGACATCGTTCAATGTCATGACCTTTGGTTCTATGATAATGACAGAAGTCATTTTCCCTATACTAGAATGGACATTCTTGGCTTTCATCAAAATTTCTAATAGGGGGAAGTTCGATCATGTGAACTTCCAACATTTTTTCCAAGATAGAGGCATATGATTCCCCCAATGAAGTAAAAGATCGAGATGATGAGGGTCCTTTTCGAGAAGATGAGGATTCTCTTTGTGGTGTTTGATTAGAATTGTTATCGACTCGTGGTGTTTTTAATACGATAGTGTTGGTGGATCCCTGATTCTTGTCTTTAGAAGTGGAAGGGTTTGATTTTGTAAACCGAGAAAAATCTGGTTTAGTTTTAGAACGAAGTTTTAACTTCCCTTGTTCAATGGCGCGGGAGATTCAAGTTTGCGTGCCATCGTAAAGGCTTCTTCAAATGTGTGAAAGGTCTAGATCCTTAAAGTGGAAGAAATATGATTAGCACAAGATCGAGTAAACAACTCGATCTGTTGAGATTGAGGAAGGGAGAAAGACAATTGGTTTATTATCCCTCTCCAACGAGTGACAAAGTCTGCAATAGACTCATCGTCAAATTGACGAATGTTATAAAGATCTGTAATCGAGATCTTATGTGCGATATTTATCAAAAAAATTTCAACAAACATCTAAGCCAATTGGGAGAAATAAAACAAGGAATGTTGGGGAATGTTATTATACTAGTCTAAAGCAGGTCCTGCTAGAGACATAGGGAAAGTACGGAGCATAAGCTCCTGATCCTAGACTATAAGGTAGCAAGCATGTTTGAATGCTCGCAGATGCTGTTGAGGGTCCTCCCGACTATGAAATTTTGAGAATTTAGGAAGTTCCCATTGGGGAGGATAAGGCTTAAAAGCCACTGATGGATGAATCGGTTCATTGCATACTTCTTCAAAAGAGTATGAAGGACGAGCCCCTTTGGTGGAGGCTTCTAGGTCTCGTGATTTTCTTGAAAAGAATTTGGACCACATCAAATTGAGGAGGAGGCATGCTGGTATGTCCTACATAAGAAGCGAATGGTGGATTTTGTTGAGGCGTCAATGGGGGATTCATCTGTTGATTAACAAGATGGTAAGAGGAATAACCAGGTGTTCTGGGTGACGCCTGGTGAGGTATTTTCTATGAAGGAGCCTATGTATAGACAGGCTATGAGATGACAAGTGGTTGAGAAAAAGGTGGTTGAATGAAAGACGAGCCTGTGATTGGTGGGCTCCTACACTTGTTGACTGAATCGGAATGGATTGAGGAACATGGGTGTTGATTTGATTGGACATGGTAGGGAACAAGGTCTAAATAAGGCTTTTGATTTCCGGATTGGTTATTAAGGGTGCTGATGCTAGAGGATGGGTAAAGGTCATTGTCGCTAGAGCATTGGAAGAAAGATGAGGTGGAGGATGAGAAGAAGGAACCAACTGACTCGCGAAAGGGGGTTGATTCACCAAGAGATACTGACCCTGAGACGCAATAGATGGCATAGAAGAATTAACAACAATCTGTGAGTGCGCAGATGTGCCCATTATAGCTAAGGCAGAAGACTTCTCAGAAGTAGGTTGTGGGATAGCCGAGGTAATTGTGGCGCTAGGAATAGGCAAGACTATTTGAGAACTATTCGTCATGGTTGGTGGAAGATAAAAAGGAGGTACAGGTGCACCACCCTCTTTCGTGGTTCAAGGCAAGAAAAAGGATGCCAATTGTTCTACAAAAGCCTGGGATGGTTCACGAGGATAATCGTAAATTTGTTGGATTGGTGGTCCCTGATCAGATATTCGAACAGACTTATGTACTAGATAATCCATAAGGGCTACCGGATTGCGATCAATGAGTGCCTAAAACTCAGGATCCCCGTGAGGAACATACTCTACGTCAGAAGTAGATGATATTTCTGAAGGACTCGGGGAAGCTGGACGTGATGGGATTGCTTTAGGCTGATAGAAAGGATTATATGACCAAGATGGAGAACCAACTAACAACGGTCCCAAGGAAGATCTGGGGGGTGCCAAAACATCCACAGTAGTGGTGATCTCGGAGGAAGAAGGGGTCATTTGAACCATTTTTCTATATTGTAATCGAGTGATGACCATCATAAACAAGCAGAAATATAGCAAAAAAGAAGATTGACCTAACTAATGCACGACAAATTCAAGCAAACGTAGGTGATTATCTCTTTTAAATTTTATGCTTTTAAGAAATAAAATATTAGGGAAGGCTTTTAGAACAGAACTACTCGATAGCCAAACTAAGGATGGTTTGGGAATGTTTGGTGAGAGTCCCAAAGGCACTTCAAGAAAAAGACCGGTACATGGCTTGATATAGGGGCCTACCCCACACTTCACACACCGCTGCGATAAGGAGTCGGTGCTTTGCCAATATATACCAGAACTTCCGTGAATTTATAGCGCGGCCCGAGTACCGCGTAGGCTCTTCCTCTTGGATGTCACTTCCAAGTAGGTGAGGCCAGGGGAGGAATTCTTGTTTAAATGCTTTATACCTAGTGATTTTGGCTTTGTGTGCAAGGGTGAAAAATAAAAATCAAATAGTGTCACTACCGATTTTGATAAATTTTCCAACCTAATTAAAACTAGATGAAAAACACACAACAAAAATGATGAAGAAAGAGTTCCTTTTAAGCACTTAAAAGTGAAGTGTTTGTTTTCGATGAGGACAAGTCAAACAAATTCTTTCCCAAATGTGATTAGATTCTTTTTAAGCACTAAAATTGAAATGTTTGAATGTGATAGAAAACAAACAAAAAAAGTCTTCGTTTTTTTTTTTTTAGTTCCTAAAAAGGAGAAAACACCGTAAAAGAAAAATACCTGTATATTTAGCTCTCCAAGGTGTGTGGACTTCAAAAAGTGCGTTGTTGAGCTCTTCCCCTCGAACAATCCCATGAAAAAGCAAAGCACTCTGCAACGAAAGGTTAAGCAAACACACAAACCAATCCAGAAAGATATATCCAGATGATAACAGAATGGAAATTTCTATTTCAAAGAACTAAAAAAAAACTTTCGAGAAAATAACAATTTTGCGAGAAGAAAAAGACGGATCAAAAATGCAATTTTGAAATCAAACGAAACATTTGCTACTCTTTGAAAAACAAAAACTCAAAACTGGAAAAGAAATGAACTTACCAATAAGGGACTTTGGTTGGGTCCCACCGAGCGTGCCAGAATGTAGATCAAGAATTTAGCGCTTGTTACCTGTCCAAGTTAATGTACCAAAATAAACACAAAACCCTGAAAAACTCAAATGAAATTGATATCTACTTGATATGACAAGATATGAAAATGTAGATGGAAAAGAAAGCCGATGTAGACAAGACGGGCGCACACGAGTGATCCTACAAAGTAGATCCATGAAACTCTGCGCGAGACACGAGATGCTTGTGAAAAAGACCACATTAAAAGATATTTGGGTGGACTGCCTGAAAAGTGGGTCCAGAAGCGATAAGCTCCCTCGGCGGATGTCACCACGTTTTTAATTAAGGAAAGAAGCATACATCATAAAATATGTATGTAAATGACTAGATTTTTGATCAAAAGTAATAAACAGAATCTAAATAGAGACATGAGAAAACAACAAAAAACAGGAAACTATGAAAAATAATGCTGGATTTGTGTTACTCGAGTTCTTTTACCCGTCTACAAAGTTGATCGTCGATTAAGAAAATCAGCATTAACTTGGTACATCGGCGTCGACTTGGGAAAATTTGCAGGAGGTTGAGAAACAGAGACAGGTGGAGGCTAGATCACCGATCTCCGTTGGATCTGCAAGAGTCGTAGGGACACCGACAAGGCTCCACCATCTTTGCCGATGCGGAACAGAGTCACCCGAGAGATCGATGAAGACTCACGATGTTGATGTGGAAGGAGCAGAGTAACTGCAGATACTCCTCTCGGGGATCGATTTGGACAGGATTCACTCTCACTTGATAGATAATGCTCAGACTTGATGCTCAAAACTCTCTCGTTCTCTCTGTCTAACTCACTGTCTATCTCATCATCATCGATGTCTAAACCGTAACCGAGTTCTAGGCTTCTATTTATAATCGGTGCCATTCCAAAAAATTGGCGTCGACCGAGTACCGGTCAGCCAATCGGGAAACAGACTCCCGAAATGGCCAAAAGGAGCGATTTCTAGAAAGATGAGAGTGATCCTTTCGCCTCAAATATGGGAAATATCCCTTGCTTGGTTTGGGAGGAGGAGAAATAGGGGATATATGGATAGAATAGATATGGGGTAGATAAGTGGTTAGGATACATGTAAAAAGGTGTAATTAAATAGTTAATATTTAATTACTCATGGGTAAAACATAATTGGGTTAATTAAACTTAGGATAGGTGTTTAAATCACAAATTGAATAATACCCCAAGGGGGAAGTGGTGATGTAAACGTGCCCCAGGTTACCCGAGAAGGAAAATGAATGTGAGGGACACTAAATTGGGTAACCAATTTTAGGTGTCTACACTGTTCGGAGCAACCATTGTGAACAATGAGCAAGTTACGAGAAATGGTAGGATATAGAGAGTAAGAAGTTTGAAGTGGGAATGTTAACTTTAAAATAAAATTCAAAAAAATTACATGTGAGGAGTGAGGCAAAATTTTATGTCCCTGATGTTCCTGAATCATTAATGGACATGAGGTACATCAAATTTCACATGGAACCTTAGCTTGACACTTGGTGGAGATCTAACGGTCATCCATTTAGCTCCACTAGCTCCTGGGGATGAGAAAATGCACTGGAGAAGGTCACATGGGTGATTTGAAGACTCCCTTGGGTTGGGTGAATTTTTATGTCCCCAGAAAAAGTTATATGAGGGTCATCAATTTTCACACAACACCTCATCTTGACAATTGTCACAGATCTAACAGTTGAGGGTTTGAGCTCCTGTAAGCACCCGAGGGATGAACTGTGATCCGGGAGGTTGTATAGGTGACCAGAGGGATTATAGGGGCTGGAGAAAATTTATGTCCCTCATGTCCCTTATCTTGAGGGATGAAAGGGACATGAAATTGTTTCAGGCTCCTAGAGCTGACACATGTCCTCATCAAATTTTGACTAACTCCTGAACTCGCTCCTTGACGACAACTTGAAATGATGATATCTTGAGCTCCCGATGGACCTTTTTGGAAAATTGTATATGATATTGAATGAAACTAGAAATTTTAATCCAATGGTGGGGGTATCAGCTATTGATTCCTCCATTTAATCCCTGAAAAATCAGATTTTTTTATCTAGATCCCTAGTTGTGCATGGAATAAACCAATTGTAAGCCCATTTCACCAAAGTGTTGTGAGACATATGATTTTACCATATTATAGATCTTAGAATTCCCTTTCTGAAAATGTTTTTTTGGCTCCTAAATCCATCCATATCTCCCAAAATCACTTCCCTAAGCTCAACAACTCTTTTGACCCTGTGCACTACTTAGGCCCGTGAACCCCATTTTTTTATCAAACTGCCCCAAATTTTCTAAATCATTCCTAAATCTTCCAAAACCACTTCCATGATTTGTTTAGACCTTTAATTCACCTCCATATCAGATTAGGATCCTCTGTTTTACTTCAGGGAGTTTCTGCAATCATGGCAAGGCCAATGATATCCCTTCCAAACATTACCCAGAAAATCACGTAGGGGGTTGAATTGAATTTACTAAATCATATAGGGGAATGAGTTAACATAAACAAATAGGTCACTATACTAACTGGGTAGACTCGGGGAGTCGTAAAAGGGTAAAACTTTAAATTTTCAACATAGGGGTATAGTTGTCATGGTTTTCCTATTGCACATTTGCCTGACAATAGCTCACTCTAGCTTGGGAACATGGCATGGAATGAGCGCAATGAAGACATGACATGAAGAATCCCAAAATATCAAATTTAAAATACAAAGGCCATTGCCTTATCCATTGGGCCTTGGGGAGTCATTTACAACTTACAAGAGAGAGAGATAATAAGAAGGAAACACACATGAAACAAAAACAATGAAAGGAAGCACATAACAGACATGTGAAGGAAAAGACACACACAACAGAAAGGGAAAAAAACCTAATAATCACCTATGGTAAAATTTGGGGGATGAACCACTTTCACTAAAGCACTTTTCATTTCTCAAAATTTACCCCTGAGTGGGCAACACTTAGTGATGTTTTTACGTGAAGCCATTGACTGGTTCTAGAAACTAGCCTCCTCTCCTTAACTATTTATGAAAGCTGGCTGATTTCATGATTGTCTGTGTTTTTGGTAGGATTGAGCCATGTGATCTTCTTGATGCTCATACCTTCACTTAGAAATTCCATTTCCTTCATTCCCTTTGAAATCGGTTTCATAGTGCCAGTTGCATTCCATGTTTATCCACATAGTTTATTCTTCATTGAGCATCCTATTTTTTCCCTAAGTCTGATTTTCGTTCAAATTACTTGAATATTCTAGATTATTTTCTTTCCCAGGTCTATGATCATTGACCTCTTTTCCATGAGAAACCTCAGACCTATCCTTTTTCTCTACTCCACTGTGAGGTCTTCAAGATTGAATGGAGGATCAGAAGTAGCTTCATACCTATTTTGTATGGCCATGACATGAGCTAAGAGATCAAGAATTAGCTCAGGATCTTCTACACTTTCTACCACATCCAATATTTCCTATAAGAAGTTCTCCTTGGTTACTTCATGTAGTTCATCTTTGTACGCCTTCGAAGAATCTTCATTTTGAAGCTCAAGACAACTATATGGAGGGATTACTTCATCATATCAGGAATTGTTACATTCTATCACTCTTTTTCAAGGGGAGCCTTGGCTTCAAGGGCCTCAAAAATCCTTGCTTCAATTTATTCATCATGGAAAGAGTCTTCCTTTTCAAATGGGAAAGAAAATACCTCCATTTCATTGTTGTATCCATCAACCATTGGCTCAAGAGGGACATCATATTTCTCCTCTTTCTTTATTTCAACATGACTATTTTTCATACTGGTTGAGGCTTCCAAATCAGATTCACATTTTTCTTGCAGATTCATGGCTTGCATAAGGAGTTTGAGACTTAGCTCAGGGTCTTATGTTTCTTCCACGACTCTAAGAAATTATTGTACAGATAGTTCTTTCAAACCTTTCATGGGCTCATCACAAGCTGGTCTTGTCCCTCCATGGATGACATGAATGAGATCATATTCATCTTCAAATGGGAATGAGAACATCTCCTCTTCGTGGGTAAGCATATAAGCTGGTTTCTCCATTTGAGATTCACCAAGAACCATTTCCTCTTCTTCATGGTTTGCATCATCCGGTGATTCGGGTTGCCCTCTTATAACTCAAATCTCCTCAATGCTTCTTCAAGGTCCATACCTTTCTCGGGAAGGAATTTTTAGCCCTATCAAGATTGGAATATCCTTTTCTTCTTCAATTGTTATGAAAATATTCATCCTCTTGTTATCTTGATACAAGATGTTGGTTCTTGGGCTTCATAATTTTACACCATGTACCTCATCTTCTTCTCTGGAAACAATTTCTCCATGTCTCCTTTTACTAGTATGGTTGTGAAAGACCAATTCATCTAAACTTTCCTTCCCAAATCTCAACACAAGCTTCAACCTAACAACATTCCAAAGGTTTCGGGATGTCTGCTACCAAAATAGTCATTGATATCCTTTTATCTGGAAATTTGGCAAGAGCCACATGTGCATCTTTAATCTTCCCCACAAGTGGGACTTCCTTTTATTCCATGAAGTAATAAGAGCCACCAGGATAGAGTCATGGGGAGTTTAAGAGCTTTGGAAACCTTCATGGGCATGACATTATCTGAGGCACCCAAATCTATTATGTAATTGTTCAATACATATTCCCTAACTAAAAGGGAGACATAAAAAGGATCGACCTTGTCTGTCTTTGATGCACTCATGGCTAACATGTTTTGTGAGGGAGGTGCAAGTGGGTTTAGTAGTATTCCTTTAGAACTGGGAGTTGAAAAATTGGGTGTTAAACTACCACTCCTGATATATTGAACAAATCTCTCAAATTTTTTGGGGCGAGTCCAAAAATATTTGGTTTCAGTAATCTGCACCTTGGATCTATTCGCATATTCTACGAAATGAAAGTGATCATATATGAACAAGGGGGATGAAGGGACTAATTTTGGAGTCATAATATGTTTGGAAGTATGGGTATATGTTTGGGGCACAGAAGATATTTTTAAAGGCACACTAGGAACTTTTGAAGGACCAAATTTTACAGGAGTAGATTTAGATTTAGAAATGGAAGAAACATTAGAAGACTTACTTGGAGTATCAGGAAACCTCTTTCTTACTACAGGGTCAGGTTTCTCCAATGTTGACTCCATGCAAGGTGGAAGAGGAGAACCTCAGCTGATTTTTTTACAAGGTCGCCATAGGAGGATCTTCGGTCTTCTTTTTCTTTGCAGCAGTGGTGGAAGAGAATCCTTTCTCAAACTAAGAATGATTGAACACCACACATGAGAAATTAAGTGCATCTTCTTCATCATCTTCATCACCTCCAGAATAATCACAGAATCTGATTTGTGCATCATTCTAAAGTTCATCAACTTCTAGAAAATTACCACCTCCACTTCCTTGTTTAAGCTCTTCTTCATTTTCTTGAATCCTAAAACTTGCATTAACAAGTGGGGCCTCAAAGGAAATCCTTTGGGGTGCTCCAAAATCTGAATTATGTTGTTTCTTTGAGAAGAAATTCATTCTAAAACTTCCCTCTTCAATGATTCCATTTCATTTGCTAAATTTTGCAGTAACTGGATCTGTTCTCTCATCTCTAGGACACTAATCCTTACCCCTCAAGGGATTCTTGATTTTTCCAGAGAGGATAAGCTCATCATCAAGTTTAATGGTCATCCTTTATGCTTCTACAATGTTCCTTGGCTGAAATATTCATAGGAAAAATCCTACCTCTGGTGATTGAGAATTTATTAAAAACCTCTTGACGTTGTTTTTAGATGGCAAATCTTCTTCCAGTATCCTGCGGAGCAACCGGTCAAAATGAGCCACAAAGTATGTCATAGTTTTGTTTGCTTCTTTCTTCATTTATAATAATTGAATAAGGAGATCATAAAAATCCTCAGTAGATTTAAATATTTCCTCAAACTTTGTTTTCATGTCTTTCCAACAAGTTATTGATCTGGCGGGTAAGAGATAGAACCATTTTGCTAATTTTTCTTGGAGATATTCCACAAATAATCTTACTCCAACGTCCTCATGTGAAACTCCAAGAATTCTGCAAGATATGGTGAAGGTAGAAATGTATTCTTTGGGATTTTGTGTGTCATCACCTTTGAACTTTGGAAATTTCTTGCGGGAACCTATTGGCAAATCGTGAAGAGGTGGTTCGAGAGCGAGAATACATGTATTTATTCCCCATGGAACAATAGGTTGAGGTATTTCAGCTTTATCCACTGTTATTATTTCTTCTTCCACTCTTGCTTTTACAAATTATTCTTTAAATTATTCTTCCTCCGAAAACTCAATGCTTAATGGTGGTTGAAAATGGGAGAATTTGAAGGGGGAGTATTAACAGGAGTTTGGATGGGATTTCTAGGTGAACTACTTGATGACCCATATGGGGATGAGGCTTGTGAAAAGTAGTATGGATTGTCTTTGAATCTTTCTTTATAGTTTTATAAATCCTTGAAAGCGGGGTGAATAATTCCTCTCAATCTATTCAACCTGGTGTATCTCTTTTCAACATGTTTTTGGAAATTCTTGTTATGGGAATACGAAAGGACACTGTGGAATATGAAAGATCATGTGCAGGAATTGACAATTTATCTTTCAACAATGGATTTCCATGAAATCTTTTTTTCAATATTTGTTTTTTTGTATTTTTAGACCTTGTGATCGTAGTTTGGGTGTAGATGTTGCTAAATCTGCCCCATGGTGGGTACCAAAATATGTTGGTGAGAAAATTTGCTAGGAAAAATTTGGTGGACTTCTTGCCAATGCTATAGGAATATAATTCCCTCTACTTAACTAGGGAAACTACTGTATCCATACACGAGTAAAAAGGTGGATTTTCCTAGTGGCCTTTTAGCAGGGGATCCAATAGGGGCACTCCAATGACCCTGCGGAAAATTTTTGCATATATATACAAGGGAGGAATTTTCTAGGAAAGCAGGAAAGGGAGTGAGAATATTAGATAAGAGGAGCTAATGTTGCAGGTAAAAAATCAAATTCCTACACACACTAGTTAGAAATTTCATTAGATGCATTAAAATTAAGAGAAAACAACTCTACAAGTAACAACAAGACCAAATAGAATTTATGATCATAAAGTATCAGGAAATCCCTTAGTCAAAGAAAGCTAGAAAATCCTTCTTCTTGTATTGGTTTCTCGAACAAAAGTTCTACATATTGGACAAGTGAAGAAATTTGAAAGGAAAAATGGCTAACTCCTTTCACTCACAAGAAAGAAAAATATCTCTCATGAACTTACAAGAATATAACCAACTAGAAGAATCTCAGCATTAGAACCTCTTGGAATGAGGAGCTCATTATAATTTATAGTTCTTTGGAAGTCTCTTCGCCTATCCCCCACTGAACCTTCATATGTATTGAAATTTTTCACATTCTTAGGAAAACAATAATAAGTCCCCTTTTATAACTTAAGGGTGACTTATTACATTAGAAACATTAAGACATGAAAAAGTGCAACCCCCAACGTGAAATTAGAACATTGAAGAGAGAGGAAGTTAGGGGATGAGATAAAAGAGAGAGAGTGAAAGAAGGGGGAATCATGTTGATGAAGAATTTTCTCCTGTTGACTCCTAGAAAGCTCATTCAGATTGACGTCGATACCTTTGAACCCTTTACGGTGAATGACATTCTTATGTTGTAGATGGGTTGTTGTGGGCAAGTTCTTTGGCTACAGGCAAGAAACTGCCTCTAAATGCCATGTAGATGACGCAAACTAAGTGTTTAGAAACACTATTGAATGGAACCCTTAACGACCACAGTTTCACTCATGATGATCCCCTCTGAAGAGATTGAAGCTTTGGAAAAAATCCTACCCTGATTCCTTGTGAAAATGCCATATTGCTTAGTTAATTTAGACATCATCCTGATGAGACATACTATTGAATAGTATGACAGTGTCAACTATGAGTTCTACCTCGCACATGAGTGTTAAAAGACACTATTGAGATCCATGAAAGTGACCTCACTATCATCTACTCCTGCATACTCCGAAGATAGATATTGCATTGGTTTCCCCCTTCGTAAATCTAAATTTCATCATTTCTTGAAACTTACTATATTTGGAAAGGATAACTATTCTGGAAAATGTCAAGAGTTTTCCCCAAACTTCAACTACAATTGCCAATTTGAATGTTTAGCTCTCAGAATGCTCATTTTGTGAAATCCCCCTTTGAAATGACTTACTATTTTTAGTGATTTCCCAAAAGCAACTTACTATTTTTAGTAAGTATGAAAAATCAGCTTCTTTGAACCATGATTGGGTGTGGCAACTCGAATCCTCCTTTTACCCTACGTTTCTCTCATCTTCTGGATCAATTTTATATTTTTGGTAGGTGCTCAAGAGACCACTTACTATTTTTAGTAAGTTTCAATTTTTGACCAAGATGACATTTTGATGAATTTTCAACTGCAATACCTCTTCTGTGTTCACCGTCTCCTTCACAGTTCTTCAATTGATGAATTTCCCAAAATAATAGTCCCCTATGTAGAAGACCTACCATTTTTAGAAAGTGAGCCTCCGATGGTTGGATCACTATGGAATGAAGTTTTATGATATGAGTTTTTGCCCAATATCACCTCTCTGAAATCTTGGACTTACCCAATCAGTGGTTTGGGAGATTTTAAACTTTCAAATTTTTGACCTAGCGATACCTCTGAACACTGACCCATTAATGGACCTTGAAAGTTGTAGGTCTAGTTTTCTTCTCCATTTGTGATAAAAATTGCATTTTTGTTTTGGGTTTTTTCTTCTTATTGCACTGGTGAAATTTTCTTTCAATCTGATAATGTCGGTTTGACGGGAAATCAAACTTCTCTTCGTTGAGTCAAATGAGAGGTTTCTTTGTTGTGAACAATTTTTGTTGCATATGGGAGATCTATTATGGGGTTTTTAATGGTCTTTGAAAATTATGAACAAAAAAAAAAAAAAATCAACCCATTCACCGGTTTGATAAATATGTTAGTTTCTTCAATTCACGACAATGAGAGTCTGAGGCGAAGATCTTTGTTCTTCTTCTTTGTTCTTCGTTTCTTCTAATCTTCATCTTTATTTCTTTAGAAATATTTGTGCTCTTATGTACTGGAGATTTTTTGATGTGGTGAAATTGGATTGGAGCAAATGGTGAACTGTGACCAAGCATGAGCAAGTTAGAGAGCAATGGCAAGACATGGAGAGTAAGAAGTTAGAAGCGGGAAAGTTAGCCTTAAAATAACATTCAAAAACTTACATGCCAGGGGTGGGGAAAAATTTTATGTCCTTGATGTCCCTCAAGCATTAAGGGATGTGAGTGACATCAATTTTCCATGGTGCCTCATATCAACACTTGGCAGAGATCTGATGGTCATCCATTTAACTCCACTAGCTCCTGGGAATTGAGAAACTGCATTGGAGAGGGTCACATGGGTGACCTAAAGACTCCCTTTATTTGGGTGAATTTTTATGTCCCTAAGCACAAAGGGACATGAGGTTCATCAATTTTTATGCGGCGCCTCATCTTTACACTTGTCATAGATTTTACGGTTAAGGGTTTGAGCTCCTGCAAGCACCTGGGGGCTGAACTGGTGATCCGAGAGGTTGTATGGGTGACCAGAGGGATTATAGGGGCTGGGATAATTTTTTATGTCCCTCATGTCCCATTTCTTGAGGGATTAAAGGGGCATGAAATTGCACCAGGATCCTAGAGCTAACACATGTCCTCATCAAATTTTGACTAACTCCCGAACTGGCTCATTGACGCCAACTTGAAATGACGATATCTTGAGCTCCCGATGGACCTTTTTGGAAAAAATTTATATGATATTGACTGAAAATGGCCTTTGAAATCCAAAATTGGGTGTATTAGCTCTTGATTCCTCAATTTAGTCCTTGAAAAATCAGATTTATTATTTGTCTCCCTAGATATGCATGAAAAAAACTATTTGTAAACCCATTGCTCCAAAGTGTTGTGAGAAATATGATTCTACCATATTATATAGCTTGAAATTATCTTTATAATGATGTATTTTTTGGGTCCTAACTCCATCTAGATCTCCTAGGATCACTTCTCAAAGCTCAGTAGCTCTTTTGACCCCGGTGACAATACTTAGGACTGTGAACCCTATTTTTTATCAAACTGCCCCAAATTTTCCAAATCCTTCTTGTATCTTCCAAAATCACTTCCATGATTTTTTAGACCTTTAATTCACCTCATTTTCGGGTTAGTCTCCTCTGTTCCACTCTTGGGGTTTTCTTCATTCCTAGGAAGGCTAGTGGTACCCCTTCCCAACATTTCCTAGAAAGAACAGTTTTCAAGAACTCCTAAAATCACCTAGGGGGTTGAATTGACTTTTCAAAATCACCTAGGGGATAGAGTTAACATCAACCAAGAGGTCATTGGACTAAATGGGTAGACCCGGGTGTCTCGGAAGGGTAAAACATGAAAGTTTCAACACAAGGGTATAGTTGTCATGGTTGAAAATTGTCAATTTTCATGTTGCACATTTGCATGACAACAACATCCTTCGCTTAGTATTTCTTTCAAATAATTCATTTCATAAATATTCCCTTGATAACTTCTTTATGTCTTAACCCGTGTTTTCTCTCAAAAAATGAGTTGGAGGAAGTGAAGAAATACTTGCACATATTTTACTTCTTTTTAATTAAATTAGATTTAATTCGACTAGAGAAAGTTTATATGGCAAAGAGGAAATCAATTCTAAGAAGCTTTCCCCTTTTCGTAAATTTGGAGGAAGAGGATTTTCCAAAATAATTTTATTTTTATTTTATTTAGATTAATAAAATATGAATACATTCTTTTATAATAGCATTGTTAGATAACACTGCCATATAGAAATATTCACATCTGGCTATTCCCTATTTTAGTTTTATTTTAATTAGAAGTAATTATTTTAGTTTTAATTCCTTCTCTGTGTCTATGTATATAGAAGTTATTTTGTATTTTTATTTTTAATTAATCTTGGAAAATAAAAAATCGATAGTTGTTTTAATTAGTTTCTTTCAATTTCATTTCTTTTAAAATCTTGTTAGAATACAAACAAATAGAATAGATAGTTTATTTCGTTTTATTTAATTAATTGGGAAGGAATTTAGTTAATTAAAATATTAAAATCACTTGTATTTTATTTAAATTAGACTTCTTTCCATTATTTATTTAAAACTAGAATTTAATGTAGTTTAGGAGCTTAAATCAAAACAACAAACCTAGAAATTTGGAATTCACTCTACCCGTTCATAGCCTCTAATTCTCCTTGGACCAACTTAGTTATTAGGAATTTATGCTACCCATTTAAAGCTCCTGGTTGTCCTTAAACTATCCTTCATATACCCATTCAATCTATCATATTTTTCATGTCTCAGAAATACCTTGAGAAGTGGAGTGCATTAGAATTATGTATTTGTTTTACGGTGTACAAATTTTGGTGAACCTAACGTGAATGAATATTTTTTTCTCATTTCCATTTTAGTCTCTTTCTGTTATTCCACCTTCCCCCTCTTCCACTATTCTAAAGGTATTTTATATCCTCCAAATATGTTAGGTAGTGAGTTTGATGTGCCATTTGAATTTGATAGATATTATTCTCGTGTTCAACCTCAATGATCCCCTTCCCTTACACAATGAGATGACAACTGCACCAATAATGTGTAAGCCTCCCCTAGCTATATCTCAAATCCTACCAATCATGTGAGGATAGAGGAGGTCGATCAACCCCTAAATATTCAATACGATCAATCCAATTTGAATAATATGACTTTTATGGGTGAAATTGGTCCCCGCACTAGGGTCTTATCAAGACCCCACAAAAATATGCAAGTGACAAAGGATGACATTTTATCTGAATCATTAATCTAATTTACAAAATAGACGAGTCTTTGGTATGGATGTAGACTCATACCTCTGAGATAATCAACAATAATGCAGTGGATATAAACCATGAAACTCCATATTTTCAAGGAAAATAAGAATACCATTGTTGAGAAATTTATAAAAGGGTATCACACATCCCCTCTACCAAACCATGTGCAATACGCACCCAAAAATGGGATTGAATTATCACCAAATGATGTTATTTATACACTAATGTGGAGGATTAGAGATCTAGAGAGTTCCTAAACTCCACAACTAACTTGTACAATGTGACAGAACATGGGATATCCCATATATAACAAAGGATACACTCCTACCAACAGACAGCCAATGAAACATCATATGCAATAATGTTATCTAGTTCAATTAGAACCAGATGACCTTATTACAGAATATGACACACTAAGATGGGTCCTCACCCATCTTATGCTTACCCAAAAAAGGACTAGCTAGAAATTATTTCCCATATACTACTCCTAATAACGCAGGCTTTTATAACTAAACACCCTTGAATGCATTTTCTAATGTTACTCCTCCTTACCTACATATGTACTCAAATTACCCACAATCAAATATGTATAAGTTCCTAGATCATTTACACCATTCCAAGGAACTTTGTAATCCTTGACAAATGCCTATACCATAACCTATCAAACCCTTCCTCCTCCCACCTTTCATCAGGGTTTTTCAATGGTTGAATATTATGTAATGGGAACTTATGCCAAATATTTTAAGGAACCCATTGATTTCACCATACAGGGTGCCATACTTCAATGCCCATTTCCGATATTCCTAAATTTAAAGGAGATGGGGATCCAAATGCTCAAATTAATGCCTACGTCACTATAGTTAGAGAGCTTATTCCACGGGACAAGGTAGTGGCTAAGATATTTTCAAAAAACCTTGAAATAATTGCTATGGATTGGTATTATCAAATCCCTAAAGCCTCCATACATTCCTTTAAACAAATTGTGTCTGAATTCATCAAAGAATTTGACATGAACAAGTTGTTATGAACTAGAATCATGAAGTTCTTGCATATTAAATAGGAGTGAAATAATCATATCGTCTCCATCATCTTTAACACCTTCAACAAACCAATCAAAACAAAATATCCTCATTTTGCAAATAGTCATTCGCATTTGATCTCTTTTCCTTAACTTAAAATCATCCATGAAATTGACCCAATAATCTTCAATCTGGGGACTGGTGCAACTCATAGAGATTGAATATTTTATGGTTTCTTCATATTTCAAAATCATACCCCTATGTGAATGAATAAAGGCTTATTGATGAAAAGGAATCTTTGAGATTTGAGGCATCTGCAACACTTTTGCATGAGTATATTCCAAGAGACATGGGGAAGGATACACCCTTTTTCTTGTAGTTCTTACATATGTTATGAAATTGAGAAAGCTTCCTACACAACTCAAACATTACCATTTTCTCACTGAGATACCTAGGGAGTTTTTAATAAGTGAGATAAAATCTTGAAACTCAAATGTATGAGAAATTTGAAAACTGAGTGAAGAAACATCCATAACTCTCGATCAGTTTTGTAGCTTGAGAAGATAACCTAAGATTTGGATTTCCTTCTAGTAGTTATAGTTTACTTTCCTTAAGAGTGATATGAGGAAAACAAATTTATTTTGGTTCTTTTTCAAAAAAAATTGGAGCAATATTTATGACTTTAAAGCATTTGGTGGTTACGAGAGCATACACTAGGTACGAGGTCATTTTGAATTTTATTATAGTAGGAAACTGGAGAAACTGAAGGTGAATATTGTCACTTATGATTTTTCCCCAACCTACCACTTGGTTCCCCTCTGTGGCAATGAGGATGAATTGGGACATCTAGTCTTGAAAATCCTTCTTCATCCGAGTAACCCTCACGCACCTCATTTCTTGATAAATTCTTCGACACATGTGAGGGTTTGTCACCTTGTTTCAGCCATGACTCAAGTGCAAGGCCTTGGAGATATGATCCATTATTTTCCTATTCATGGGATGTAGAATCTTTTGGGATTATGACTATAATGTTGTTTGTTGGAATCTTCATACACCGCGAGATTTCCTAGGGGTAAGCACTACAAGGATGAATTATTCATCTTCCCTCACTATTCTAGAATCAGTTTCTTAATGATGAGTACATGATAATACCAATTCTATACTTTGCATGTATATTGGATGGCCTCTTGTTGTAAACAATCCGCTCATGAATATTTTCTCCTCCACACACTCTCTTGGTCCTTCAAGCACCATATGTTTTAGGTTTTCTAGATTCATGTGAGTGACATCACTATCACCCACACCTAGATACTCATTAACCAAGGTTGAAATATGTTCCATGCCAAAGTTCTTAAACTTCATGTTTATAAAAGGAAACAAGATGAGTGAAAATAGAGCTCCCAACAACTTGCTGAACCAAAAGGTAAAACTTTCTATTTTTAGCAGGTGGGGTCAGAAATTGCTATTTTAAAAAAATTGGAAATTTTTAACAATCCTTTCTCTTTGAAGCTCCTAATACAATTAGGATATTTCCACTAATGAGGATATTCTTTTTTATAAAGTTTCTATTTTTAGACATATTCTTTTTCCCAAACTTTTATTTTTAGAAAGTAACCCAATCGAGCTTGTTTTGGTGTTTCTTATTCTTTTAGGATTTTATGAATGTTGAAAGTTTGATACTTTGGGAAAATTTATATTTTTAGAGCACATGATATTTTTATAAATTGGACTTACCAGTGTTGGGTTGCAATGAAACCACCGTCAGTGTGTTCTATTTTACATTGGGATCTCCTACTCCAATTTTCACTATTTTTCATCTGATTGAAACTCTTGGAAATCAAAAAGAAAGTTTTGGGGTTTAGTGTTTCAAATTTCTATATTAAAAAAGATAGGGAATCATTTTATATGCAGCTGAAATCTTCCAAAGGTGTTTTGGAGAAGATAAATCTAAAAAAAAATTGTTGTGATCGAGTTTCGGGTTTGAGAGCTATGAGTGAATCTAGTTTTTTGATGGCCATGGCTATTTTGGGAAAATTTGGCAAGAATATCTGGTAGAAAATAGTGTTTTTCAAGGTGTGAAAATAGAAACCATGGAGGAATGGAAACCTTTGTTGAAGAAATGGGTTAAAAATATGTTTTATTTCACTTTTATACTTCCATGCTAACTCTAGATCAAACCTGGGTTAAATGGGAGTTCATGTGAGTTTCAAATCAAGTTTTAATTGTGAGATGGGGATACAAGGGATAATGGGGGATCCAAAGTGTTCCTTATATAAGGTTTGAGATAAGTGGAAATATAGGAGTGAGTGAGGATGATATGGAGGGATGGGAAAACCACTTTACATAAAAGGAACGATAACCAAATCATACCAAGCCAAGAATACATGCTAATCAAACACCACGATCAATAAGATGAAATTAATTCATCAAAATAACTTTACACAAACCTTTGCAAACAAATGAGCATCAATATCATATATTATTATGGAACTCAATGACATACAATGAGAATGGGACTTGCTTATATAGGAAAAGAATAACAATCTAAGAACCATTCAAGGTCATAGATCAAGCCATAAATCATGGAAATAACTAGTCATCAAAGAACTAGTCAAGACCATAGATTTAGGAAATAACTAGACATCAAGGATCTAGTCAATACCATAGATCAAGGAAAGAACTATACCTAACAACTAGATAATATCCCCCTAATATCTAAATAAATAAAAAGAAATATCCACACACATAAGTGGGTGAGGATAAATACAATAAAGGTAAATAAAGTACCTAGGTGAACATGAGCTAAGGTAAATACCTACTACAACACCCCCTAAGTGAATCTAGGGAAAAATAGAAGTGGCATGTCCACGGTATGAGTCATGACAACTAGGCACTGATGAGGTACTCATGTATAATATATCCATGAAGAAATATTGAAGCAAAAGAAGGAAAGAATCTGCTTGAAGGAAAGAAAAAAGAAGAAGAAGAAGGAAGATGTTCTCACGAACACCCCCAAGAATAACTTCCAAAACCACAATCATTCCACGTACCTCAAGGAACTGAGATGATGCAAAAGGCTTCGTAAAGATGTTTACAACCTCTTTGTTGAGTCGAAAGATACTCTAAGCAAGAACTTCATCCTAAATGTGATGACAAATGAGGTGGATGTGTGTCTCAATATGGTTGGTACATTGGTGCTGAACTAGGTTGCGAGTAATATTAATTACACTTTGGTTGTCACACCAAAGTACGGTCGATGAATCCTATGGGAATCCAAACTCTGTCAAATAATCGGTGAAGCCAAAGAATCTACTAACTCGTTGTAACGGATGCCCTGTACTCTGCCTCTGAAGATGAAATTGTAATAGTCTGTTGATTTTTGCACGACCAAGAAACTGGATAAGAGCCAAGACAAAAGATATCCAGAAGTGGAACACCTATCATCAATTGAACTTGTCCAATCTCAATTTGTATACCCAACCAAATGAGTAGAACCCCTAGTGTAGTGTAGGCCAAATGCGAAGTGCCCTGTAAATAGTGCAAAATCCTTTTAGTAGCTTGTCAGTGACTACTATGAGGAGAATGTGCAAACTGAGAAACAAGCCTTACTACAAATGAAATATCAGGGTGAACATTGGCCAAGTACATGAGACTCCCAACCAACTACCTATACAACATAGGATCACAAAGCGGTGTGGTACATGTGGAAGTAACAGTAACCCCAGACTGAAAAGGAGATGGACTTGGCTTGCAATTAGCCATATGAAAGTGCCAAAGAAGATCATGGGTGTACTTTTTATAACTCAAATGAGTCCTGAATCTTTACGAGAAATATGCAAACTAAGGAAATAGTGCAATAACCCAAGATCTGTCATGTCAAAATGTGTAGAAAGATCCCTCTGAATACTCTAAATGTGGGAAGAAGAGCTACCAAGTAAGTAACATGATCATCAACATACAAGACAAGTATCATAATATCCTCACTAACATGCTAGAGATACATTGTATGATCGTAGTGGAAATGAACAAAACTAGTATATAGAAGAAAAAATCCATCTTCTCATACTAATCCCAATGGGCTTGTTTGAGATTATAGAGAGACCTTTGGAGCCTAAAAATAATAGAAGAATCCTAAAAAAAATCTAGCCAGGATGCTCCATGTAATAAGGAACTCTTCACGTCCATATGGTATACGGGCCACCCCTATGATGCAGCAAGAGAAAAAGTATAAGGTGTACATAATCCATCTTGGAAACAGGTGCAAAAGTCTCAGAGTAATCAATACCTTCAACTTGTGAAAAACCCTTTGCAATAAGATGAGCCTTATACTTGTCAATGGACCCATCAACTATGTATTTGGTTTGATATACCCACTTACACCTAGCTATCTTTCTTCCTTTAAGAAGAGATACCAAATCCCAAGTATGATTCTTCATTAAAGAAGAATACTCAGCTGTCATCGCATCATCCTACTCCTGTATTCCATGAGCCTTTGAAAAAGACTGTGGATCCTCAGAAACTTCCTGACACAAAATTCTAGAACCTATAGAATGTGCTTGATGATGCCTAGTTGGTGGAATATCCTCTATGAAAGGTGATGCCTCGTAAAGCGTAGTATGCATTGATCCCACTTAGGCATAGTGACAACATCAATGGGAATAGGATCCTCAACAACATCTATAACCTCCTCATCAACCTCCTCAAATAAAGGATCCTCAAGATGAGATGAAGAATAAAAATGAGGCATGGAAGAAGATGAAGAATCATGAGGAGTGAAGCACTCATTAAAATAAACATGTGTTCAAAAAAGAACATCATGAGTATCAGAATCTAGATTTCGATAAGCTCTCATGTCCTCAAAATACCCTACAAAGATCAAGGTTTTATCTTCTTATCCAAAGCTTTCCTTTTCTTCTTTGGCACAAAGGCCCAAGCATGGCTCCTAAAGACTCAAAAAAATAAGACATATAGCTTAGTGTTGGACCAAGCTTCCTTTGGAGTCAAATGCTCAAGTGCTTTGTGGTGTGTGCAATTTTGGATGTAGTTAGCACAATTAACTGCTTCTGCCCTGTAGATAGGAGGTAAATCTCTAGAATTCATCATATAGTTAGCCATTTCCTTCAAATTTCTATTCTTCCTTTCTGCTAATCCATTCTATTGTGGAGTATGAGGAATAGAATACTAGTGAATAATGCCTTGAGTTGCCAAAAGTCATAAAACTGATTGCTGAAGTACTCCCCCCATTATCAATATGAAGGTTCTGTATGCTACTAGAGAATTGTTTCTCAACCAAAGCCTTGAAGACTTTGAAGTGTGAAAAAACATCACTTTTCTACTTGATAAAATAAATCCAAGTGCGCCTCGAGAAATTATAAATAAACGTAATTGCATACTTAGCTCCATTGAAAGATGGGCTAGGAAAAACCATCAAATCACTATGCACAAGCTCAAGTGGTGAAGAATCTCTCTTAGAAAATTCTTAGGAAAAAGATCTTGGTGTTTTTCCCTAATGCAAAACCATGACAAACTCCCTCAAGACAAAAAAACACTAGGAAGACCATCCACCATACCATGAGTGCTCAACTCCTTCAAATATCTATAATTGAGATGTCCAAATCTTTCATGCCAAAGCTTACTCTCTGAATATGCGGGAGAAAAAAATTCTGTCCCTATAGAAGAAGTTTCATCAAAACCCTCAAAGTGATATAGCCTAGAACTACGATCAACAATACCTAAGCAACTAGTGAATGATGATCCAACAAAGTTCTTACTTCTACTCCATATGGTGTAAAAGTCATTATTTTTCCTTGACCAGAATAACAAATTTGATATACATAAAGCAAATTTTTAGTGATGTTAGGAACATATAGTGCATCTTGGATACTACCACAATCAAGTTGTATATCACCTTTTCCTTTAACAGAAAGAAAGGAAGAATCTCCAGCCTTAATTTTGGAAGTATAACTCAAACCTAGAGAAACAAAAGACTCTTGGAAGAAGTCATGTGATGAGAAGCACCAGAATCTATAACCCAACTGTCTGCAAGTGGTGACTGAGGTCTTGCAACAACATTAAATGCTTTGCCATGCTGATTAGAAGGAGGTGGCATAGAGATAGAAATTTTGTGTTTCTTGGCTGCATCCTCTAAGGCTTGCCTTCACTTATAACACCTATGTTCTCCATGATTAATACCCCCACAAAATAGGATGAGCGATTATAATTATTCTTATATTTAGAAGAATCCTTGGGTTTTGAGTTGTTTTCTTTAGGTTTAGGAGAATTTTTAGGTTTTGGATTTGGTTTCTTGTTTGGTTTTCCTTGCCCTTAGTCTAGTGTAACAAAAATGATTATCTAGTCCTATGCTAACATTTTCATGGGGTTTTAGGGAAAGAGATTTACAAAATGAAACTATACTAGGGATGGTGATGCACCAAATAAAGGGTGTCTTCAGATTCGGGAAGGGTTAATTTGAAGAGGGTGTGTGCACCACGCAGTCAACTTCACCTCTGCTGACTTAGAGAGAGTACAGGATACCACAAACTAAGAGACACGCGTTCCCTTTGTTAAACTTTATCGGACGAGAAATATACCGGTTTCCCGGTGAAGAAGGATGAACTCAAGAAGGGTGAATAGACACCACAACTCAAGCTGCATGCATACTACCACCACTCGATAAGCACGAGAACTCCAGAACCTGCATAGAAACTTAAACTTGCACGGTGTACTGCAAGTATGAGAAAGGCACAAAGAAGCATAAAAGGATGAAAGGACCGAGATTAGTCACAAAACACACACTTTTATTGCTTGATAACATGCACAATGCATCATACATTCGAGAAGAGGCAATAGTTGCCATTACGGTCTTGAAGAGGAGGCTTGAAAGTTCTCTCAACACACAAGAACAACTTGCGAGAAGAGAGGATTCTTGAAAAGTATACACTCTTGCAGAGATATCTAAGCTGTCAACTTATGCAGGCTATTGGAACCCTTTGAAATGAGCTTCCAACTTACATTTATAGAAGAATATGTGAGAAAGAAGAGGAAATGGTCATAATTACATTCCTAAAATGAAGGCCCATGATGTATTTATTGCGATTAGTTGAACCACACGAGAAGGTTCCATCATGGGTCATTAATTGCACGATGACCTAGTCTTCTCAATTAATTAAAAGAATATTTAAAAAAATATTTAAATAATAATAATAAATATTATTATTAAAATATTTAAATAAAAATATTAATTTAATTAACATAATGTTAGGACCCCCGTTGACCCGTTTGACTTGAAGAGGAGGGGGTCCATGTGGATAGAATCTGCACAAATCTCAACTCGGTGAGCTTGAATCCTCTAACTTCGGTGTTGCATCGATTTTGAACCCCACTAACTCTTTCCTCGTCTTGGCAATCGAGCTCTTTTGCATTGAGTCCTTGAATGGTGAGCTATCAAACTTGATTCTTATCGTTTTGCTAAAATGCATGTAGATCCTGTGAACTGGCTTTGACACAAATTAAGACTCGCCTCACGAATGCCCTTTCTACGGTCTTGCTTCAAACTCCAAATCGAGCCATTACGAATTACCAAGCCACCTATATGCATTGTGAACATGAAGCTTTAAGCCCGAAATTGAAAGCCTCTACAAATACATTAAACTTCAACACCCACTGAGCTTATTCTTTATCTCGACTTGGTACCATGTTTCCTGAATATGAAAAGTTTGACTCTAAATCATACTTAGTGGATTTGATCCATAATACATTGGTTGTACCCACAGAGAGGTTAAACAATTCAATGAATTTAAATTATTTCACTCCTGCATGTTGCGCCATTTAGAAATGATTTTGAGCTATGAAAATTGTTAGGGATCACGTTACGTGGCCACAACTCACAGAATCGATTGATTTCTCTCTGTGATAGCTCTAGTCTTGACGAGATAGAGTTATTTCTTCTTGTTTTGGACCACATATTCACATGCATTCCACGTTCAAACTCCATGAAACAACACCACGAGCTCTTGGTGATTCGACTGGCTTTGTTTTGCATATCAACCCAGCACCGGTTGGCTCAAACTCACTTGAATGTCGTGCTTAACCCAACATTTCTAAAAAGAATGGTTTTACCACAATGTTCACGGTTCTTCCTTATCATATAACACTTGCGGTAAATTTTTTTAGCTAGCTTGGCCATAATAAGCACAATTGTACCTTCAATGATGAGAAAATGCCATTATCAGCAAAGACCTAATGCTTTGCCATGATGATGACCCGGGCTTATGCCCATAACATGTCGATAGACACCCTTGAGACTGATTTTTGGCGAAAAAGAGCCCTTCGGTATTTTGGCGTGCACTCAGCAATCTCGGCTCAATCAACAATTATGCCACTATTGGGATCTTAGTATGGCATAGGTAGGCTGTGAGCTAAACCATATACTCATTTTCCGAAACTAAAAGATCCTTTATGTTACTGATTTGCACTGACACATAAAATAAGCCCTTGAAAAATACGTTGAACAAGCTGGGGCACCAAAGGACCTTGGAAAAATGTACGAGAACAACCATATGAATTCTTCCTTAGTCGTGGATCAAAGCTAATAGAAATAAGCTAGATAAAATCGGCTTGAAACTACGATATAATCGTCCATTGTTAAAAACAAGTTTCTCTGAACACTGGTAAAAGAATACTTTTATTATCGATTGGACGTACATAATGGAAGGGTATAAATATTGCCTCTGCCTCGAGTTTCTCAAAGAGACCATTTACAAGAGTAACAAGGATGTGATGTATGCAAAAAAGCGGCCGACCGGTATTTTGAGTTGACCTTCACATTCAATTCGTTTCTAGGAAAAAATCTTTGAGCAATATGAATCGTTTCATTCTACACCGTAATAAACCTTCCATCTCTGATTCATGGAAATTTTATGAAGCCTTGAATGGCGTGACTCCAATCCATCGTATACGGCGGTGAATATTTGTTTCTGCAGTTTTTTTGATTCGTTCAAAGAGTTCTAAGGATAGGCATGCATTGCGATATTTGATCAGATGATAACAATACGATTGATTGACAACTGCTTGTTTAAACGTGTTCAAAAGGATTTTTGTATTTATCTGTGCTGTAGCATGCTTGCTGACATGAGGTGGGAGAAGTTGTCTTCGCGACCGAAATGCTCAAAGAAGTATCTTTGTGAAAGTGAAATGCGAAGCTGGGAGCTGGGCTTAGAAGTATGTTGGCAAAGGTGAAATGATCGAGTCGGGCATTTTGTTTGTTGCATTCGGAAACACTTTTGTCTATGTCATGAGCTGATTACGGTATTCCATGAGAAGGCATTTCTTTTTGTGAGCTCCAACTGGATCTTGATTTCCAACGTCGACCATCTTGACTCATCTCGCCTTGGCATCATCATCCCTTTATCGATCGGAATTACTCAACGCTCTCTTTCTCAACTTGCAACACTTTAATTCTCTGTAACTTTCATTTGCTCAAAGACTCGGACTCACCACTCAAGCTTTCACATGCCGGGGTTTTCACTTTCATGACGGATTTCCATCATAATTTTTCCACTTGGCAATCTGATCCATGTCACTTCTCCCCGCAGGGTAGTAAATTGGAATTGCCATCATGGTTTTCCCATTTTCATTTCCATTTTCTTGGCATTGGCATTTGAATCTCTCCCCTTGGAATCGTGGAGTGAACGGCTTTGGCTTGCCATCTTAAACCCACTTTCCCATTTCATACCACTTCGAATTCCATCATGGCTTGCCACACGAATCCATTGGCAATGCTTGCCAATTTCCAGGGATTGGAGTGCGGCGTTATCATTTGGCCATATTTCATTTGGATTTTGACCATCCTTTCTCCACTTTTCCACTTGGCATTAGGCGGATCTTCCCATGAATCTTCTCTGCCGAGTTTTCCTTGATGATTTGAGGATAACATTAAACTCTCGGTCTGAAACATTTCAGTGTAGCTTGTAAGGTGAGATAATTCCGACAGAAACATTTATGCCTGCCAACTTAGTGACTCGTTGAAGATGCTCATATAATTGCAAAGCAAATTATGCCTCATGAATATTCTGATATGAAACAGTTACACCTCTATGAGATTCGCTTCCATGAGTTACATCGTAAA
The DNA here is from genome assembly GCA_018340775.1 of Taxus wallichiana var. yunnanensis. Classification (NCBI taxonomy): domain Eukaryota; kingdom Viridiplantae; phylum Streptophyta; class Pinopsida; order Cupressales; family Taxaceae; genus Taxus; species Taxus wallichiana. The sequence continues at coordinate 355,694,949 of CM031234.1, forward strand.
ACAAGTAAGGTCTCGATAGAGAATCTTTGTAATAAATTTCATCGGGTCTTCAGTAACACTCTCTTCACTTAATCGATTTTCATAAAAATATCTTGAAGGAAAATCCCAATTTGAGGATGCATTCGATCTTTGAGCAGATAAAAACATATAGTTGGATGACTTGCTTTGTTGGAAGTGCTCAAAAAAACTCTTACTATCTTTGCACATGCTCATGCACTACTTGTGCAAAGCTCGAATACTCGGCCGAGGAAGGTCGAACACCATTATAATTCATGACTCTTTTTAAAATGTCGGTTTGACTCAATTTTACATTGGTATTCCATGGTGCTTATACTATCTTCTGGAGTCGATAGAAGTCCTTCCATTATGTAATTACAAACCCGAGATTGATGATGTTGAACCTCCCATATCTCTGCATAATTTCATATCATCTCGGTCAAACAAGATAATTCTCCCAGTGGTTGGTGAGCCTTTGTCTTAATGGATTAAACTTGGCATCATGTTGACTTTGACTCTCACGACTTGGCCTTCTTGAGATCTTTTTGCATCGATCTCCACCGAGATCCTTATGCAGATTCCTTTCATTTGTCAATTTTCAACGAGCTATATTTTGCATTAACAAGACCATCGTCGAGCTCTTACAATTGAGAGTCTCTCTTGAGATGATTTCGAGATGATATCAATTTGACACGGGTTCTTTATCAACTCGACCTGAACTCTTCAACGAGTCGAGATCAGCTGGGTGCCTTTCGATCTTTAGGTGATCTCTTCATATGCAATTTAGGAATTATTTTTAATTATTGCATCTCGATAATAACCGAAGGTGGGTTCCTGGGACTATTATTTCATTTTGAACGTGATAGGACCCCGTTGTCCAATCTTGCCATGTGTGCAAAATTGGATAACATTTTTGTGACCTCTCGGGGATGATTGCCTGCTAAGCATGATTCCAGTAGCCTTAAGTCATCCATTGGGCATGGAGTCTATGTTGGAATCTTGAAAGTAGTATGATTTTCTTTGACACATCCCGAAATCTCCTTGAGCATTGCCGATATCCTGGACCTCCCTGGAATGCTAAGCATGAAGTATACTGAATCTATTGAATGCTTGACATCCATGGAACACTGAAAAATTTTGAATGAAGCAGATTTTGAAACTCTTATGGAAACCTTGAACCTTCTTCTCCTTGACACCTTCCAATGATGAAACAATGTGCAAAACAACACAAAACACAACAACAAGGAAAGCAAAACAACAACACACAACAATGTGCATAAGCACTTGGAGGAAAACACCTAATTTAACTATACGGGGGTGGAATGCTTCTCAAAAACAAGCTTTGAGATGTATCCCATTCACATGAATGGGAAGTTCTTCTCCATTGAGCCTAGATAGATGAAATGAATTTGCCTCTTTGCAACTTGTGATGATGTATGGCCCACTCCAGAGAGCGTCAAACTTGGCATGCTTTCCTGGTTTGGCCCTGTCTTCATCCCATTTGAGAACTAAATCTCCCTCTTGAAAATGCACACATCGGACCTTCCTTCTTGTCAAATATTTCTTAACTTGAGCACGATGCTGCTCCAAAGTTTTCATAGCCTTGTCTCGTACTTCCTCTAACTCCATGAGTTCGTGAAACCTTCTTGTCAGGAGGATCACTCTCTATAACTTCAAGTTGATGAGCTAACTCCAAAGAAGGTAACTCCAGTAGAGAGTGGGAGTTTTGCCTCTCTTCCATATACTGAGAATGAAAGGAGAATTTCCGATGGCCCTTTTAGGTGTGATCGATCTGCCCATAAGGCGGTCTTAAGGCTTTGTGTATGCCAAGTCCTCTTGTTAGTCTCCATTGTGCGCTTAATAATCCTTATGAGGTTTTGTTGCTAGACTCGGCCAATCCGTTTCCTTGAGGATAGTAATTGGATGAAGTTTTGAGGTATACCCCATTTTTAACAGCCCATTCACTCAATTTCATACCAAGAAAAGCCAGCGCATTGTCTGAAATGACTATAAACGGAACACCGAACCTCGTCATTATACCCTCCAAAAAATCTAGAACTACCTTTTCATTGCTCTCTTTTAATGCTACACCTCTTGTCCATCGAGTAAAATAGTACATTGCGGTAAGGACCCACTTATGTCCATCATTTGGATGGAGGATTAATCATTAGATGAAGTCGACCCCCATTGAACAAAGGGTTGATCCACTTGAATTGGATGCGATGGAAGAGCTGCCGACTTACTTACTTACTTTGAAAAAGGCACATTCCTTACATTTCCTTACCCAGAGATGGGCATCCTTGAATAAATCGGCCAATAGTAGCCAGCTCGCATGATCTTGGTAGTTTTTGTTGTTCGTGCGAATAATGTCCTCCGGATAGGCCATTATGAAATTCTTCTAGTATCTTACTTGACTTTGTTACGGTCCTATGCACCGAAGGAGGATGCCGTTCAAATCTTTTCGAAAGAGAATGCTATCTACCAAAACATATGGGATAGATTGAAGATGGAAAGTTCATCTTTGGTTTTTATCCATGTTTGTCGGGTATGCTCCTGAGAAGATGAAATTCTTCATTTTGGATAACCAGTCAGCTTGATCAACATCCTCATCAGTATTTAGGAGTGTCACGTCCTCATTACTTTTTGATTCCATGTCAGTTGCAAGTTCTTTGACATAAACCCTTACCTCTGACAAGTTTAGTGACTTTGATGTGCACGTCATACTCCATTACCTTTGTGATCCATCCAGCACACTTTTCGTTCATTTCTTTGTTCAGCAAAAACTCCTTGACACCTGGATGAGACACCATCAGATGAATCTTGTTGTTGGACAACATGTGCTTGAATTTCTTCAAAGCTCGAATAACCACAAAAAGACTTGCTTTTCATGAATGAGTATTTGAACTCGTAGTCTTTGAGGATTGGTGAAGAAAGCGATTGGTTGCTCCATCGGGTTGTTGTTTTGTTGGGTGAGGATCACTGAAATGCTCTCTTGACTGCAAAAGCATAAAGGATAAAATCTTTGTCAAACACAGGGTTCACAAGCGTGGGAGCTTGAGAATGGCTGTTTTGATGGCTTAAGCTTTCTCGTCCTTCCTTTGTCCATGAGAATGGCATGTTTTTCTTTAGCATGGTTGTCGGTGGTTTAGCCATGTCACGAATTGAGGATGAATCTCCGCACGAAATTTATGGTTCCCGAGAAAACTCTGGAGGCCCTTCTTGTGACTTGGGAGAGATAAGGACATAATTGAATGAATCTGGCTGGATCGATTGATAATCCTTCTGCTGAAACCACATGCCCCAACAATTTTCCCTCGTGCCTTTGCGAAAATACATTTCTTGGGGTTAAGTGAAACCCCAAATTCCCTACACCTTTGGAAAACTTTCCTTAGATGCGTGATGTGATCTTACGCATGCTTAGAGTATACGATTATATCATCAAGGTAAACTAAAATAATATCGTTGATTAGTCCCTTAAATGCCATGTCCATGGCTCTTTGGAAAATAGCCCGGCATTGGACAATCGAATGGCATTTTATTGTAGGCATCGTGCCCCACTTGGTAGTGAAAGCCGTTTTGAATTGGTCGGATTCTTGGACTAGGATTTGATTGTAACCTGAATATCCATCGAGCAAAGAAAATCTTTGAGCTCCTGCCACCGTTTGAAGGATCTGCTCCATCGATGGAAGAGGATAATGGTCTTTTAATGATGCACGATTCAAATCCACGAAATCTCGCATAACTTGGATCTCTCCGTTCTTCTTCCTCACGGGCACCAAATTGGCTACCCATGAGGAATGCTTGATGGGAAAAATTATACAGGCCTCGATGAGCTTGGTTAGCTCCTTTCTCATTAGTGGCTCAATTTTGGGATTAATTGGTCTCTGTTTACGACGAGCGGCTTAGCATTAGGATCCGATTCGATGGTATGTTGTCTTTAGACACGGATCAAAACCACGCGAGATCTTTATAGCTCCATGCAAAGATGTCATGATACTCTTGACAAAGTTTGATGAAAGCTTCTTTCTCTTGAAGTACACACTTTTCCGATCTTAAGAAATTTTCATTTGATACTTCACTTCCTCAAAATATTCTTCTCTGACCACCATGTTAGGGCTTTGTCTTGTGGCTTGGTCATCTGAATTGAAAATGGATTCCAAAGTGACTAAACCTTTTGGTAACTTGTTGCTTTTCAATTGGATAATTTTCTCACCATATGACTCCTGCAACTTATCTTGATTCTTTGTAGCAAACTCCGCCTCTTCTTGTAGGAAGAGGACAATTTGTTTGTCACTATCAAACACTTGCCAACTACTCACATTATCAGGGACTGCTGGTCGAACCACCATTTTAACAAATTGCTGCCCTTCTTTCATGATATCAACTGGTATGTTGTATTGTGAACCAATTGTAGCAAGCCTATCTGCATCTTGATTTTGATTTCTAGGGATTGCATGGATTCCAAAAGCTTGAAATCTTCAATCAGGTCCCAGACTCGATTCTTATATGATCTTAAAAGATCATTTTTGGATGCACTACGTGCTGAAACTTGATGAACAACTAACTCACTATCTCCAAAAATAGTCAGGGCCTTGATTCCCTTCCTTTGGGCTAGCTGAATTCCTTGCACAAGAGCCTCGTATTCAGCAACATTGTTAGTGCAACTGAACTACAACCGGAAAGATGAGAAGTACTTATCTCCCTCTGGAGAAATTAACATAACACCAGCACTGGATCCATTCTTACTTCTTGAGCCATCGAAGAACAATTGCCACAATCCTTTAGAATCACTTGGTGTTTTGACAAGTTGTGGTATGATCGTATCTTCTTCATGGATACAGTAAGTACCTAATCTGTTTCTTCCAAGACCAGACAAACCAAACTTCTTCTTCTTCTTCGATATACATCGGCGTAGGGATCGTGCGATGATCTCTACTTACTTCATCCAGCAAAGTATCAGGGACTTCTTCAACAAGGGTGGTTGGTTCATGATCGGCATCTTCCTCTTCGGATCGCCGATGGTGTAATTTCCATTTATGGGACTAGCAGTGTAGGGTTCTACATGATTATGGCAGATTGGTTCTGCCCTTATAGTTACTTTGGTTCCGTATCGAGTCTGAGAATCATATGTGACCAATCGGGCGATAGGTAACCACCCATCTTGGCGGTGAAATCCCGTGATAGGCGGATGGCAAAGAGGGAGGGAGATCGATGGCCGATATGTCTTGGGTGAATGACAAACTTGGGCATGCATGAATGGTAAGTTGAAGTCCTTTGATAACTTAATCTTATCTTAATGTTGCCATCCAGTTGAACAACCCCTCTTATGCAAGCTGGCGCATATTGTATGCCTAGTACATCTGTAATTTGTTTCGGCATGTGCGAGCTCGGCACGGAGAATCGATCATGCAATTATGTACCCGTGGTCACCATGATCGGGAAATGTAGAATGGCGGTGGTTTGTTTGCCGTAGGAATGATTTTCCCTTCCGGTTGACACAAATTTGTAGCATTTGTCACTCCATGGCTTGGTGATCCATTGGTTGTACTAAGCTGTTGAGCTTCTCATGACGAGGTTTCTTTGGGAAGGGATCGAGTCGTCCCACATGGTAACAGCTTTCAGTTGGTTTTCTTCATTTGTTCTACTATCTTTGAAGGAATTGCTCCAACTTTGATGACACTTTTTTGGGCATTGGGGTCCTCCTTTGGAAAATGTTTGTTGGGTACCGTGATGCAGGAGAACCATCTTTCCTGCGGTGTGGCTAGCCGGTGTTTACGTGATTTCTTTCCCACATTTTTATCAACTGCCATTTGAAACCCGGGTTGAGAAGTGGATGCTAGATCAGCTTCGAGAGGTTGAGGCTCCATTGCTCTCTTTTTTGGAATGAGTGTTTGCTTTGCCAGCGATGAAGAATCTATATTTAATCCATAAAAATTCTTCTTGCCGGTTTAGCAAAGTGGATTCTTGAGTGCTGCGGTTGATCTGCTTGCTTCTTGCGTAGATGAATTGTTTGTTAACTCGAAGGGGAGATACACTTTGAACCATAAGGGCACTGGCTAAGAACCCCATTGGGACAAAGATTTTGATTGTGAGGTTGAGAGCAAGGATAACACCATTCGTAGTCTTGAACTAGATTATTTTGAGCAGTACTATAGCTCTAGATGAGCTAGGCTGCGAGAGGGTTACGAAAGTTCAAGGGCCTTACATTTGCAACTTGACTTGTAGTTTGATTTTGAGGCTGATTGTTTCCTTGAAAAGGAGAGCGGTTAGCTTTGATCTTGCTGATTTTGTGGCTGATACGGACGATTGTATTGAAATTGTTGCCTTTTGAGTGCAACGAGCTCATTTCAAAATTTTGCGGTAGTGACTTGACTTGAAATAGGTCATTTGAAGAGCGGGGGAAGATTGAGATGGTTTCTTGGAGTCTCTTTGGAATAGGAGCAATGATAGGGATGATTCGTAAGATCGGAGAAAAGGGCATTGGTGGTCGTGGAGCTATCTTTCCGGCTGAATCAAAGAATTCTCTGCACTTATGGCAACTTCGTAAGCATCGGGAAGTGTAGTCCCTCCCATGGACTGGATCATAAGCTGCTACATCACTATTCAAGGCTCATGAAATAGTACAAGAATGCATTATGTGCGAAAGGCTTTACTGAGCACTTGGAATCCTATTCCAAGTCTATGGAATCGGAAGTTGAAATCACTCATGTATTCTTGGGAAGCTCTCTTTATGGTAGTAAGTTGTTCCAAAGTGATAGGTGATCACTTTTGTCTTCAAGTGTTTACATAGCTTTTCTCCCAACTCGTCCCAGTGGTTATAGTGCCAACACCTAACCCATGCGAAACCATTGAAGTGCTTTTCCCTTGAAAGAGGTAGCGAAGAAGTCTAAGCTGCATGACGTTGTCTTCGGTGATATTATGTCTTTGCCTGAGATCTTTGGCTACATCAAAGATATGCTCCACTTTGGAGTAACGTGAGTTTCCCCCATGTAGAAGGGTAAACTTTTGAGTGCATAGCATAGCAGTATCGGGTCACGTTGAGCCAACATGAGAGGATTTGCTTGCATTGAAAGGGGAAAAACTTGGTTCCTCGCCATAGCAACGAAAGGTTGATTGTTCTGGGTGGAGAAATCTTAGTAAGGAGGAGTTGAATGACCCCTACTAGGTAAATCTGCAAGCGGGGATGTGGAAATGCCTCTTCTTCTTCTCTTTGGAGGAGACAAGGAAAGTTCGATATCTTTGATACTTTCCTTTCTTTGAAGAAGCTCTTGTCTGAATTCTTCGCATAAGTTCTTTGCCTTGAGATTTGGAATCCGGAGATATAGAGTCGCGGTACTTTGACTTGTGTAAGTGAGAAGAGAAGTACCAACTCTGTCCCACCGGGCGTGCCAAAAACTGTTGTGTGTGGTCGCACGGTGGCTTAAGATTTCCTGTTTGATAATGAGACACCTCTGAAAGATGGAACTCTAACTTCTGTGATGTCCCACCGGGCGTGCCAAAAACTGTTGTGTGTGGTCGCACGGTGGCTTAAGATTTCTGTTTGATAATGAGCTAATGGAACTCTAACTTTGTGATGTCCCATGGAACTCTAACTAAGATGTCCCACCGTGTGTGTGGTCCACGGTGGCTTAAGATTTCTGTTTGATAATGAGACACCTCCGAAAGATGGAACTCTAACTTTTGTGATGTCCCAGTGTGTGCAAAATCATGTCGCCAAATCACTGCACCCTCCGAATGGCCAGGATGTGAATAGGACGTTCGGTGTGATTGGGACACATGGGATCACCTCTCAAGCTGTGGGACTTGGGCTCGAGGTGAACCTCCGGAGAAGGCCGGCTTCCTCTTCCTAAACTAAGTGTTGTACTACTCCTAGTGTAACAAAAATGATTATCTAGTCCTATGCTAACATTTTCATGGGGTTTTAGGGAAAGAGATTTACAGAAATGAAACTATACTAGGGATGGTGATGCACCAAATAAAGGGTGTCTTCAGATTCAGGAAGGGTTAATTTGAAGAGGGTGTGTGCACCACGGAGTCAACTTCACCTCTGCTGACTTAGAGAGGTACAGGATACCACAAACTAAGAGACACACGTTCCCTTTGTTAAACTTTATCGGACCAGAAATATACCGGTTTCCCGGTGAAGAAGGATGAACTCAAGAAGGGTGAATAGACACCACAACTCAAGCTGCATGCAATATACTCCACCACTCGATAAGCACACGAGAACTCCAGAACTGCAGTAGAAACTTAAACTTGCACGGTGTACTGCAGTATAGAGAAAGGCACAAAGAAGCATAAAAGGATGAAAGGACCGAGATTAGTCACAAAACACACACTTTTATTGCTTGATAACATGCACAATGCATCATACATTCGAAAGAAGAGGCAATAGTTGCCATTACGGTCTTGAAGAGGAGGCTTGAAAGTTCTCTCAACACACAAGAACAACTTGCGAGAAGAGAGGATTCTTGAAAAGTATACACTTGCTTTGAGATATCTAAGCTGTCCACTTATGCAGAACTATTGGAACCCTTTGAAATGAGCTTCCAACTTACATTTATAGAAGAATATGTGAGAAAGAAGAGGAAATGGTCATAATTACATTCCTAAAATGAAGGCCCATGATGTATTTATTGCGATTAGTTGAACCACGAGAAGGTTCCATCATGGGTCATTAATTGCACGATGACCTAGTCTTCTCAATTAATTAAAAGAATATTTAAATAAAATATTTAAATAATAATAATAAATATTATTATTAAAATATTTAAATAAAAATATTAATTTAATTAACATAATGTTAGGACCCCCGTTGACCCGTTTGACTTGAAGAGGAGGGGGTCCATGTGGATAGTCTGCACTGAAATCTCAACTCGGTGAGCTTGAATCCTCTAACTTCGGTGTTGCAATCGATTTTGAACCCCACACTAACTCTTTCCTCGTCTTGGCAATCGAGGCTCTTTTGCATTGAGTCCTTGAATGGTGAGCTATCAAACTTGATTCTTATCATTTTGCTAAAATGCATGTAGATCCTGTGAACTGGCTTTGCTTTGCAAATTAAGACTCGCCTCACGAATGCCCCTGCTGCTACGGTCTTGCTTCAAACTCCAAATCGAGCCATTACAATTACCAAGCCACCTATATGCATTGTGAACATGAAGCTTTAAGCCGAAATTGAAAGCCTCTACAAATACATTAAACTTCAACACCCATGAGCTTATTCTTTATCTCGACTTGGTACCATGTTTCCACATATGAAAAGTTTGACTCTAAATCATACTTAGTGGATTTGATCCATAATACATTGGTTGTACCCACGAGGTTAAACAATTCAATGAATTTAAATTATTTCACTCTGCGTGTTGCCATTTAGAAATGATTTTGAGCTATGAAAATTGTTAGGGATCACGTTACGTGGCCACATGTCGACTTGAATCGATTGATTTCTCTGTGATAGCTCTAGTCTTGTGAGATAGAGTTATTTCTTCTTGTTTTGGACCACATATTCACATGCATTCCACGTTCAAACTCCATGAAACAACACCACGAGCTCTTGGTGATTCGACACGGCTTTGTTTTGCATATCAACTTGAGCACACCGGTTGGCTCAAACTCACTTGAATGTCGTGCTTAACCCAACATTTCTAAAAAGAATGGTTTTACCACAATGTTCACGGTTCTTCCTTATCATATAACACTTGCTTTGCATAAGAATGTTTTAGCTTGGCCATAATAAGCACAATTGTACCTTCCAAACGATGAGAAAATGCCATTATCAATAAAGACCTAATGCTTTGCCATGATGATGACCTCACGGGCTATGCCCATAACATGTCGATAGACACCCTTGAGACTGATTTTTGGCAAAGAGCCCTTCGGTATTTTGGCGGTGCACTCGGCAATCTCGGCTCCAATCAACAATTATGCCACTATTGGGATCTTAGTATGGCATAGGTAGTATGAGAGCTACACCATATACTCATTTTCTAGAAACTAAAAGATCCTTTATGTTACATTTGCAACACATAAAATAAGCCCTTGAAAAATACGTTGAACAAGCTTCTTGATTCGGCCAAAGGACCTTGGAAAAATGTCGAGGTGAACCATATGAATTCTTCCTTAGTCGTGGATCAAAGCTAATAGAAATAAGCTAGATAAAATTAGCTTGAAACTACAGATATAATCGTCCATTGTTAAAACAAGTTTCTTCTCTGAACTGGTAAAAGAATATTTTTTATGCGATTGGACGTACATAATGGAAGGGTATAAATATTGCTTCTCTTCCCATCGTTTCTCAAAGAGACCATTTACAAGTAACAAGGATGTAGCATGACATGCAAAAAGCGGCCGACCGGGTATTTTGAGTTGACCTTCACATTCAATTCGTTTCTAGGAGAAAAATCTTGAGCAATATGAATCGTTTCATTACTGCACGTAATAAACCTTCATCTCTGACTTCGGGAAAAATTTTGAAGCCTTGAATGGCGTGACTCCAATCCATCGTATACGGCGGTGAATATTTGTTTCTGCGGTGTCTTCATTCGATCGAGTTCGAAAGAAGGATAGGCATGCATTTGAATGATTCTTTTGAATGATAACTGATACTGTTGGACAACTTGTTGTTTAAAAACGCGTTGAAAAAGGCCATTTGCATTGGATTGCATGCATGCTGTTGCTGTGAGGATGAGGAGCTTGTCTTGCGACCACCAAATCTGAGAGTAGTTTTAAAGCGAAAGGAGCCCAGAGCGAGCTAGGAGAAGTATGTTGTTGCGAAAGGACGATCGGCGGGCATCTTTGCATTCGATGAACACTTTCTTCGTATGATCTATGGAACCCAATTACAGGTATTCCATGAGAAGGCATTTCTTTTTGATGAGCCATGCACTGACTTCGCTCCATCGATCATTTTCCTTCAACCTCGACCCTTGACCATCTTTATCCATCCTCCCCTTTATCGATCGCGGATTACTCAACGCTCATTTCGGTTCCATGCACTTTAATTCTCCACGGTAACTCCTGACGATGACTCGGACTACATCTGTTTACGGGCCGTTTTCATGATGGATAGCCATCATAATTTTCCATCTTAATATTTCCCTTGGCATCTGATCCCCAGATTTCTCCCCTACGTGGAGTTTGAACAACATGGTTTTCCCATCTTAATATTTCCCACTTGGCATCTTGCTCACTGATCTCCCCATGGGGTGGAATTCTTCATTGGCCAATGCCATCTTAATATTTCCCATTTGCATTGGCTCTCCTTTTCCCACATAAAATTGGCAATTTGACACCAATTCATCCATTCATGGCTTGGCTTTGGTCATTTCCCACACTTGCAAAACTCCCAGTGGAACTTCTTCATTTGGCTTTTCATCTCCACTTTTCCACTTGGCATTAGGCTTCTTTCCCATGAATCTTCTCTGCCGAGTTTTCCTTGAACAGATTTGAGGATAACATTAAACTCTCGGTGCAAACATTTTTCAGGTGTAGCTTGTAAGGTGTGATAATTCCACGAAACCTTTATGCTGCACCAACTTAGTGACTCGTTGAAGATGCTCATATAATTGCAAAAGCAAATTATGCCTCATGAATATTACGATATGAAACAGATTCCACCTCTATGAGATTCGCTTCCATGAGTTACATCGTAAAACAAGTAAGATCTCGATAGAGAATCTTTGTAATAAATTTCATCGAGTCTCTCGGTAACACTCTCTCTTTGTCACTTAATCGATTTTCATAAAAATATCTTGAAGGAAAATCCCAAATTTGAGGATGCATTCGATCTTTGAGCAGAGATAAAAACATAGTTGGAGCGACTTGCTTGTTGGAAGTGCTCAAAAAAAAGAACTCTTACTATCTTTGCTGACATGTCATGCATGCTTGTGCACCAAATGCTCGGCCGAGGAAGGTCGAACACCATTATAATTCACAGCTCTTTTTAAAATGTCGGTTTGACTCAATTTTACATTGGTATTCCATGGTGCTTATACTATCTTCTGGGTCGATAGAAGTCCTTCCATTATGTAATTACAAACCCAGATTCATGATGTTGAACCTCCCATATCTGCATAATTTCATATCATCTCGGTCAAACAAGATAATTCTCCCAAGTGGTTGGTGAAACCTTTGTCTTAATGGATTAAACTTGGCATCATGTTGACTTTGACTCTCCCTGACTTGGCCTTGAGATCTTTTTGCATCGATCTCCACGAGATCCTTATGCAGATTCCTTTCATTTGTCAATTTTCAACGAGCTATATTTTTGCATTAACAAGACCATCGTCGAGCTCTTACAACTGAGAGTCTCTCTTGAGATGATTTCGAGATGACTATCAATTTGACACGGGTTCTTTAACAACTCGACCACTGAACTCTTCATTTGAGTCGAGATCAAGCTGGGTGCCTTTCGATCTTTAGTGATCTCTTCATATGCAATTTAGGAATTATTTTTAATTATTGCATCTCGATAATAACCGAAGGTGGGTTCTGGGACTATTATTTCATTATGCAAGAACCAAGCAATACAACAAGACCCCAAACAATGCAACAAGAGCCCCTAGATTTTGGCACTTTATAATGAGTGTGTGTTAAGTAATATGGAACTTTATAATAATAGTATTATTCTTAAAATAAATATTTCCAATGGAAAGAGAACAAAAGTAAGCACTTTGCAAAAACGGCACTCAAAACCGAGTTCTTGATCAAAATTTACAAGATTTTCAATATTATGCTCTTCTATTTATTTTAGCTTGACACTAAAAATAATAAAATACTCCTACCTTCACCACACAAATAAAATGAAAGGGGGCTGGATTTAATCACCTACTATTAGGAATCACAATCTTTAAGCCCCTCATATGACCATATCAATACCATAGATCAAGGAAAGAACTATACCTAACAACTAGATAATATCCCTCTAATATCTAAATAAATAAAAAAACATATCCACACACATAAGTGGGTGAGGATAAATACAATAAAGGTAAATAAAGTACCTAGGTGAACACATGAGCTAAGGTAAATACCTACTCTAACATTGCAGAAATGGAGGAGTAGTCACATGGAAGGCCAAGATTCAACTCGGGCATGGACACATTTTATTTTACCTTTTGTCCCCTAGATAATCGAGACACAAAATGTGCCCATGGTGAAGAAGGTATGCAAGTAGAGAAGAAAGGGGCTAGTGTGAATGAGTGAAGGGGATACAGAATAGGCTTGTGGAGTATTAAGAGGTCACATGCATGTCTAGGGGCTTGGTTTGAGAATGGGTCACACTTTCTTATCCTCTTTTTCCCCTTAGGGACATGGGTTACATCAAAGATACAAAATTTCACCCAAAGTGAGGGAGTGAGGGCACACATTTGTTTCCATCATGCCCCCCTTGTCACAGGGTAAAGTGAGACACATGGGACACAAAGAACTCCAAAGTGTGCCTAAAGGAGGAGGATTAAGGTGCACTTTTGTGTCCCTCATTTTACCTAATCCTCCTCCCATAAAAATTTTCTTTCCATTCATGGAAAGGCACAATTTATGAAAATAGGGATGAGGATATAAAATTGTGCCTTTCCATAAATGGAAAGAAAAATTTTACACTAGTTGGCCAACAATACAATGACAACTTACTTCTTTCATGTCGAAGGCTTAGGATGATGTTTTGGGGTCAAATCTTATATGATTGTGACTCCAAAACAAATAATAAGATCAATTGAACTACTTTCAGAACTTGAATCTTCTTGAAACTAAAACCTTTGGCCCCATTTTTTTGGAATTGCTAGGTGTAGCTATATTGTCTAAACTGCCTTAAGAAACATTCAAACATTTTTTTGTCATGAAAATGTGTTGCATAAAAATTTAAAGCTTTCAAGCATGGCAACTAATCCAAATTCACAAAAAAATCTCTCGAGTCTTCCCAAAACCCTCTTTTGGTCAATTTGTAAGTTGTGTCATTTCCATATTTACCTAGTACTTCCAAGATGATGAAAAATTAATTACATGTGTTTTGAATGATGTGACAAGGTAAGCATTTTCATTCAACGAAATGCTTCCAATGGCTAGTTTCTCAATATGCATTTAAAGGCTAATTGGGAACTTTCCAAGATAGGTGTGCATCCTCCAGGATGGAATGAAAAGATAAAAATTACCCAAGGTGGTATTGAATATCTAGTAACATGTTTGAATTGATTTAGGAAATTTTGGAGGTTTAGGGACAAATAATGCAACATTGGTTTTTCGGAGTGCAAGGAGTAGGTAGTCAAAAAGGTGTACCGACTTTACCGGATGATTTTGGGAGATCTGTATGAGTTATAATCCAATAAAATACTCATTGAAAATATTTAAGATCCCTCTAC